>JAPYZI010006666.1:0-13884 GCA_030523105.1 Ophioninae sp. A BG-2022a
CCGACTTTGAAATTCTGCCAAAAATCGAAAAATCATCCTACATTAATGATTAAAAAAGCATTTTGAAGGGAAAATCATACCGAAGAGATCGAGCGCAAAATGGAGCGCCAAATCCCAAAGGAAAAAAAGTTATCGCTGATTGAGTGAAAAAACTCATTTCGCCAAAAAATCGAAAAAAATTTTCGATTTTTAATATTTTTTTAACTGGTACATTTCAATGTAGTTTTGTCCCCTGAACACGAATATACCATTCGTTTCCCCAAAAACCCAAAATTTCGATGAAAAAAAGGTAAAAAGCTTCTAAAATCACGATTTTCTTAGCTGTACGCGGTGCTTTCGATGAAAATTCGTTGATATTAGTAATCAGCTGAAAATTTCCGATCCAACATACCCGTTTAATAGTTTAAAAAAAAAAAAAAAAAAAAAACACACCCAAACACATTTCCGGAATCTCAAAAATCAGGACATTCGAGGATGCGGAAGGAGAATACGAATCCGCACGCTTCGAGCAGCAGGGATTTCCACTTTATCCACTGTTATCCATTGCGAACACGACGACGTTCCTCGAGACATTCCGACGAAGCCGGAACGGGAGCGAAGGTGGGGGAAGGGGGATGCGCCTCGATGTGCAAAAGCTCGCATTGTACGCCCAGCCACTTCGTGTCCTATTACGGCGTATTAAATTTGCATAGAATACAGGACTCGGAGCCCGCGCGTGCTGGATAAGGAAAACGACCTCAGCCGGAAAGAGAACGACGAAGAGGGGTTTAGAGGTGAAACGGGGCGAGAGGGTTGCTCAGGGGAGGGGGGAGAAACTGTGTAATCAAATAGGATCGTATGCTCGTCTTGCTCGACAAGCCGCTCGGCTAAGTACACCAGAAATGACTTTTCCCTGTATTCCTCGTACGTGTGTTCCACGTAAGAATACGATATGCAAACGCGTACCAACATTCGTTCGAAAATAATCAAAATTTAACGAGGATTTATCTTGTTGACTGAAATATTGAGGTTATGATAATACCAGGCGAGATATCGATTATTTCGAAGTCAGGATTCAACCAGTTTTCAAATTCCACGATGAGCGGAGTTTGGATTAATGAAAATAAAAAATAAAAATTATATGGGTTTTTTTTTTTTTTGGTAAATATTCGGAAGCGTAATTCAGAATCGAAACGATTTTTTCTGTTTGTTTGGGTTTGTTTGTTCGGTTTCCCACTTTTTATCGCGATTTGCACTTCCGAATATTGACCAATTTTTTTTAAGTTATTTAACAAATAAAATAATTAATCGTTAGTAATAATTAAATTAATTTTTCGTAAAATAAAATGAACAAGCAATGTTCCCAAAACCACACGATAGATATAAACCGAACCCCAATCAATTTTCATTTTTATTTATTTCTGTGAAAATTTTAATTGAATTTTGTCGACAATTTTCGAAAATATAATTAAATTTTGATTGTTAAATTTGGTACTTTCAACTACATTGATTCCTGCCAAATCCCTCCGCGTTAAATTCTCTTTCTCATTGTACAAATTCTGCGCGCTTGCGTTTTTTCACCAGCGGTCACCCATCCCGGTATTGGCTCAGGACAAGGCTCTTCTTTGGCTGAACTTCGAATGAGTCGAAGTGCGGATCGGTTTATTCAACCACTCAGCTAACTCTCCGTTCATCACGCGAGAACAATTGTTTCCGTTCGCTAATCATGATGAAAATGTTTAAGCCTCGAAGTTCAATGTTGACAGGGTTATAATTGACAATGGGCAAGGATCGATACAGAGCCCAGTTAACTCCGTGCTTAATAGCCTCTATCTTCCAGAATCCATTCTGCGTCCGTACAATGTCCTTCGCAATGTCCTTCCCCCACTCTAAACCTTCCCCCACTCCGGGTCGAACTAGGAGGGGGGCTTCGATCCATCGGATCGAAACGACCCTCTCGACGCTCCAAGAGGCTGTTGATTAACGCACTAGCTAACTGGAACTCACCGAGGCTTATCCCATCAACAGTTCCAAACTCGAAAGCCCTCTTCGATACCCCTCACGAGATAATGCTTTGTCTCATTTACTAGCCACCCGTTAACCCAAGTGTTTCCTAACCTTCTGATGTATCCTTGATAACAACGTTGATAAATAAAACCCAAACGAACCCAAAAAAAAAAAAAAAAAAAGAACGCGATCATTGGCTAGTTCCATTCGACGATTATGAAAAAAGGACCATGCAGCATCCTAGTGACGTCACTGTTATTTTGTTACGAAGCTTCTGAAACTTTTCGATGTTGCGTAGTTGATATATGTATATATGTATATACTTTTTTTTTTTGGAGCATTTAGAAAAAATGGTTAGGTATAATACATCTTTGGTGATTTTCCCAGTTTGATCTCGCGTCGAAAATATCAAATTTGGATCATCAAAAAAATCCTTTTTCTTCGAAAATCCAAATATCCGGTATCCAAAAATCAGGGCTTTTCAATTTTCAGGAGGATTTCCAAAAAAACTTGTCTTTGTAAATGTACGAAACAAGAGAATCGAAATTTTTCGAAATCTACTCTTTTCTTTTTCATTTTCGAAAAGTTCGGGAATATTTCTTAGAGATCAATGAAACAAAACTAATAATTTTAAGAACGCTCTCGCATTTCATTATATCAAAAAAAAATCATATACATCTATATACATATATAAATTATTTTTTGAAGTTTGCTCGAAAATTCATTTTTCGACTTTCTCAAAAATTCATTTTTCGACTTTCTCGAAAAATCCAAATTTCAGAGATTCAAAGTTGGGATAATCAATGAAACTTCAATTTCATTAAATTTATCATTATTGATAACATCGGTCGTGCGTTAATCGATGTATCGATAAATATTTTCAATACGCCGGGGGACATCGAAGGTTGACGATTCATAAGCGTTCTGATAAAAAAAACGGTCTATTCTCGCGGCACTGTTGAATACGTTGGGTTTAAGGGGGTCCGGAGTTCAACCTCGAAAGATCCAGTCCAGAAGAGTCAGTGGTGGCTGCTGGTGATGCTGCGCTAACAGGAAAATATATATATGTATATCGAACGACCTCCCGTGAGGATTCGGGTCAGCGCGACGCTGTAGGCCTGTTGATCGTTAAACGGAAAACCCATTTCGATCCGAAGCCCCTCCTAGTTTGTAAAGCTGCGCTCGAGCCATCTCGCGAATTCTGGGCAACAGTCTGGCTATTCGGAGGAGGGGATTGGAGGTGAGTAGGAGGAGGGTAGGCCAAGGAGAAAATTTGGAATTCACTTAATGTCGCTGTACACCCACGCCCCTACGAACGTTAATCGATGTCTGTAAAAACTGGCTGCCACTATCGACCGTTTCTTCCTCGACGTTGTATCCAATGACGTTAAGATTTCATGATTCGTGGTTAGATTTTGTTACGATAAAACGTCACGACGAATCATGGAACATTGATTATAGAAATAGGTAGAAATAGATCGTGACGATTTATGGAAATTTGTTTGATTTATATTTGATGGTTTCTTTTGGGTTTGTTCGTTTGGGTTGAATAATTATTGTTTTGGATATTGGATGACGCACTCCTGTTTCGAAATTCTAGGAGATTCGTCCATTGATCGAGGATTTTAAAAAATGTTTTCGGAATTTAATTAAATCAGGATTTTTTCTTTTTTTTTTTTTTGGGTTTGTTCGGGGAGGAGAATGAACCTCGAAACTCCAACAAATTCAAATAAAACCCAAACTCAAATATCGAGATAACAGGGTTTTTCTTGGATTTTATTAATAATGAAAAACAAGGTTTTCCCCAGTTTGAAAAATCAGGGAAAACAAGATTCGTTTGGGTTTTCATAGTTCATCGTAAAAGTTCGAAACATTGGGTTTGATTGATATATTTGAATTAATTTGTTCAGTTTGTCCAGATTAATTTGACGGATTACCCTTTTTTTTTTTTTTTTTTTTTTTTTTTTTTTTTTTTTTTTTTTTTTTTTTTTTTTTTTTTTTTTTTTTTTTTTTTTTTTTTTTTTTTTTTTTTTTTTCGGAGATGTCATTCGTGTCTTAGACATCATCAGCAGGTTCGATCTTCGAAGCTCGACCTTGACAAAGCCCTTTAACGAAGAGACGAACCCTGTTAGGTCGTAACTCGTCTCGATGGGAATACAATAGCCACGTTTGCTATCAAATTTTGATACCCAAATAGGGGAAGACGAAACGTTACCCCAAAGGTCTCTTGCATCGTGCCATCACTGATAAATGCTAGGTCGAGCCCTTTCCAAGAAAGGGACAAAATATGTTACTCAAAGGGCGAAGAGAAGGGGACTAATGATATCAGCTGAGAAGAATCGAGTTGAGAGGCACCGAACCCTCTGAGGTTTCCTTCACCGTTTTACTTGGCTATCTCTCGTCTGATTAAATTCGGAGCTTCGAGTTCGTAAAACATTGAGCTCTTTACTTCGGCTTAACACGGTTTCCAGATTGAAGGACTCGTCCAAAAATAGATTCGGTGGGGGAAACGCAAAAACGATATTTTACTCGGGTCTCTCTCTTTTTTTTCTTTTTTTAAAAAATCTTTTAGCCCACTTTTTTCCTCTCTGTACGTTCCACTCTCAGTTACGTATTATTAGAAATATTTATAGTTACAAAAAAAATATTTTCTTCTTTTACAACGTGCAGTTTTATTTTTAAACTGAAATGAACTTTTCTTTAATATTATTATCATTTAGTTTTTATTTTCGTTGTTAATTTTCCATATACACTTGCATAGTTCTGGAAAAAAAAATCTAATAGTTGTGTAATATTTAATTAAAAGGTAATTTCGATAAATATTATACGTGAAAAATATAGATTTTTATAATTATTAAATTAGTGTAACGTATACGTTTTATGAAAATGAAAGAATTAATTGAATATTAAAAAAAAAAAAGTAATATTATATTCAATCATACGTGAACGTAATTTCTCTCATTTGAACGAGGCAGAGTCGAGCACAATTGAAGAGGTTTCAATGGATTTTAATTAACTTTTTATTTGAACAAAAACCAATCAATGGTACATGAAATACGATAATAATAATAATACAAAAAATGAAATAAAATAAAAATACTTAAAAAAAAATCCAATAACACCTTAAAGAATAAATTTAAGTAAATTAAATCAGCAATAAAAATAATGCAAATCCAAAAACCCCAAACAAATGAAATATAATTATAAAAATATAAAAGAAAATACAAATAATTGAAAAAAAAATGATTAACAGCCGATAAAAAACAGAATAAAAATATGAAGATAAAATAAAATAAAATTCTTGTTTAAGGGGACGAAATAATAGGTGAGATTAGAACGAGGTGACCTCGTGTAAACTGAAATCGGTCATGGGTAGAGGTCGAGTTGTCGGATTTGGAAAATGGACAGTTTAGGGATACTCGTGGGTGACACAGGGTAGCCACACGGTTGTCGTTTCACTCCGGATAGCCGAGATTTCCGAAGGGGAATAGTGCTCGTGCGAGCGTGTAGTCGTTCATCGGAGGTTGTACACGGTTACCGGCTATCCAGGGTACCTACCATTCGGGAGCTATTTTCCATCGAAAATTATGCTGGCTTGTGAACTTTGCCTGGCGTCGGGTATGAATCCTGAAGGAATTGGGCCGAGTAGAGAAAGACGTTGATAAATAAGAGAGTAATATATATATATATATATATATATTATATTCCGCCATTGTTAAGGGGATGAAACATTTTAATTGAAAATGGGGACTGGGGGGTCGTCGGTGCCATCATCCCGAATGCTCGTAACAAATTTCGCACCGATTGGTTCAGCCGTTTCGGAGAATAGTCGTTTTTAAAATTCGAAGTGGACACGGAGGCGTGTCTTCGGTTTCTCGTTGCGATTTCTCAATGATAAAGCCATTTTTATTAAAAATTGCGACCGGGGGTCCCTCGGTGCCATCGTCACGAATGGACACAACAAATTTCGTACCGATTGGTTCAGCCGTTTCGGAGAATAGTCGTTTTCAAATTTCGAAGTGGACGGATAGAAAACGATTTCAATCTAGGATGATCTAGTAAACGGTATATATGGACTATTCACTAGATCATGGAAGTAAAGTGATATTGGTTATCTAGTAAATCAGTAACTAGTGAATTAGTAACTAGTAACTAGTAAATTAGTAAGCAGTGAATAATTAGCTGGTAATTTAGTAACTAGTGAACTAGTAACTAGATAGGAGTGGTCGTGTTCGTGATGCCCTTAAGTAAGAAAGTACATCCATCGGTGAGGGTACTTTTCATGATGACCACGAGGGTTCGGAATACAGAATGGCCCTTCGTAACTCGGTTACGTCCGGCGGACATTCGCGGCTGGTTCCTGTGCCTTCCTGCTTTCTAAGGAATTGCGGTCTGACCCAAACAAATCTGACTTGTCAGCGTTTCGCCCTTTCTCCTTGAAACACGTCCTGCCCCCCCCCCCCCCTTCTTTCTCGACCCCGTCGTTCTCATGAATAGTGCCTAGAAAATTCCGCAAATCCGGCAGCATTCGACCTTTTGGTAATGCCTTCAACGAGTGTCTCTCCGCTTTTGGTTGTAACTCGAGTGGCGTGACGAAGCAAAAGCGCACATTGAAGAGACGATTTGGCCAGTAAATTGTATGTACGGGCGGACAATCTGGCGTGATCATTGATGGATCGCGTATTCAAGGCATGACCAGGGTAGGGACGCACGCTAAAGGCATAACCAAACGGGTCGATGGGCTCCGTATTTGGACAACTTTCTAAGCACTGGGTGCTTCGAACATTTCAGTGAATTATGTGATCTTGCGTATCGTCTGAACAGGACAGTACACAAACTGTGCAATTTATTGGATCGTGCCTTTGTCCAGAATCTATAGATGCAATTGTCTAGAACGATCTAGCGAATTGTTTATAGACGGTTTATTAAATCGTGCCAATGTAAATTGTTTGTAGAGGCTAGGTAATTATTTACTAGTTATTGATTCACTAGTTACTAATTTATCAGTCAATAGTTATTAATTTACTAGGGACTTATTAATAAACTAATAATTCACTGGTTACTAATTTACTAGTTATTCACTAGTTAATAATTCCTACTCTTACTAGTTTCTAGTTTCTAGTTACTAATTCACCAGTTACTAAAGAATTACTATTTTGTAGTAATTCTTCAAAGATCAATCTTACAGCAGGCTGTCTTCGTATCCCACTTTGTCCAAACATCGATGTCTTAGAAACCATAAAGAAACATCAGTGACCTTAAAGGTAGCTCGGAGCATGGTTCTACCTTCAGAAAATCTACCGATAGTCAAACAGCAATGAAGATCTCCCGGATTCAACGAGTTGAAAATGACCTTTGCCCATGGTACACGTATACCGTATATCGCTACTCTCGACTCTGGGTCTGCAGCAGGTTGAAAGCTGGAGTAGGTTGGTATTAGTGGAAGAGTAGGTGGAGAAACCTGGTAGGCATCGAACAGGATGAACACGAAGAGTGGATGAAGAGGAGCGAGGCAAAAGAGGGAAAGAGAGAGAGGTTGGTTGGTTGGTTGGTTGGTTGGTTGGTTGGTTGGTAGGTAGGTAGGTAGGCTCTGGCAGGAGAGCAGGCAGGTATCGATTCCATCCCGCATGGAAAGGAAGCTTTCGACGACCCCTCGGTTCTCCACCAACCCCCTTTGGTTCCACGCACTCCGGGTCACCGGGTCAAAGCTCACGGCCGCCCCCGAGAGCTCACTGTTGCGCTTCCCTCGACATCGGCCGTGCGCGCTGGCGAAGACCTACCCAAATCCCCTACCGACGAAACCCTCACGGGGTACCTACTCTCTCACCGCCCCTATCGTATACTTACTCGCGGTCAAAGCCATTCAACTTTATAGCTACGACGTCAAATCCAAACTTCTTTAGAACCCAGACGTTACCCCTCCCCGTCCTGTCTTCAAGGATGTCGATGCGTGCCAAAATCTCGTATGGTCTAGGCACCGACCCATCTTAAGCTGGATAACTACTTTTAGCGTTTTATTTTTCCTTCGTCGATCGTATTTTCGTTTTAACTTTGAAGGTTGTTTTTCTCGAAAGTACCCCAATATTGGACCTATGGGTTTAGAAGAATCGTGGACTCGTATCGATTAATGGGTTCATCGTTTAATTTATATTTAGCATGAATTATGATATTTATAGTATTTGCAAAATATTTATAACGGATAAATTATATTTATTATATATAAATTATTAAGGAGCTTAAAAAAATGGGGTGGGCCTCGGTTTTAAAGATTTGTACATTCCAGCCTGATGTATGGCTTGATCCTAAAATTCATATTTTTGCGTAAACAATAATATTTTTATTATAAATTTTATATTTATAATACGAAAGTTAGATTTATTATATTAAAATGATATAAAAATGAACTAGAAAAAAATATCGCACCGTAGATCGTGACGAGACGAATTCTCGTTGGTAAATCCATAGCTGTGGCACTTGTCGCCATGGAGGTTTGCCGGGTTGGCATAGCCACGCGTAAATAATAAAACACCATGGCGCAGCGTATAATGCAGTCAGGACCGGTCATGCGGACTATGTCGGAAATCCGAATCACGATGAAATTCTCGTTTCTACGTTCGAGGCGATTCGAATATCAAAATGGATGAAAATATTTGTGTACTTTCGTAAATGTCCAGTTTCCCTGTTCCCTCCTGTAATTCCAAATCCGCTCAGTTTCCCTGTGCCCTCGTGGAAAAAAAAAAAAATAAAAGCGAACAAATCTTCAATATTCAACAACGAGAAAAAATAGAAGAAAAAATACAACTTATTTGCGAAACTCGAGAGGATGGTATTGTCCAAAGAATTAAGGATTACTTCAGACTTTTTAAAAGTTCCATTCGTTTTTATATTTTTCCTAACGAAGTGAAAAGTAACGAATCTTGTTGCACGTTCCGCAAGTTTTCAGGTTTATTATTTATCATATTCCACTTTTCATAACTACGATTTTATTTGGTTATTTCGAGGACTTCACGGTCCACTTTGTTTTGCATCTTATCTTGAAAGATCGGAATGAAAAAAGAAAAGAAATGAGAAAAAAAGAAAACGAAAAGAAAATGTCGGTATTCCGGTGAAGTTTTTATGTTTCTGTACAGCGGCGAGAACATTTTCGTTACGAGAGGCAAAAGTTTTTCTCGGTGCAGTTCTGTCCAACGTCTCGTGCCCGACCACTTGTAGCCTTTCCGTTTCGTGCTCACTATATATATGGGAAAAGAATATTTTTAACCCATTTATATCTATCTAATATTGGCTGTCAGGAAGAATGGCTGTTTCGAGGACGAGTGTCCTCAAAATCAACTTTCCCCCTGTAAATACACGTGTAAATGCATATTTAATGGCAAATGTATATTTCGCTATGATATTTCGATCCTCGGGTCAGCGTCTTCACATTTTTTTCCCACGATTGTTTTCCTCGTCCAGAATACCAAGTACCATTGTTGAATAAATACGAGAGAAACGTTGGGAATAAGCTCTTTCGATTTTTATGCAATTCAACATGTGTTTATGTGTTTTATTCCCGTTGCAATTAAATTCGATAAATTTGCAATTGAGTTATTGAATTCACAATTGTATCATTCGTATAATGATATAATAAATAATTTAATGAATAATTAAATTAATACAAGAAAAACAGAAGGAAAAGGAGAAAAAAAGAGGAATAAATCGATATTTAATAATCTATTCAATTACCAACACGTAAAAAAACATAATTTCTTCATTCATAAAAAAAAAACAACAAAAATAAATAAAAATACTACCAAACCCGAACCCAAACAAACCCAAACATTGCACCTTTAATGAATAATCCACAATTAAATTTCTCATATTTATTCGATCAATAATATTTATCATTTAACAATATTACTTTTATCAATTATCAATTATGAAAAAAATTGAAAATTATGAAATTATGAAAATTCGCCATAATTGACACGTTAGTATTCGTATCGCGTATACCTAACCAATATTTGGATTCATTCCAAACAAAATATGTCCAAGTACAACGAAATCGACGGAATCGTTTCGATCGAGGTTTCACAAAAAGACAGAAAAAAAAAAGAGAAAATAAAAAGAACCGGGGGTCTACGATTTGTTGGTCCCGAGGCTTGACATCAGTGGCAGCGAAAAGCTGTTACCGAGCGTTTTCCAGTATCCGGGACTTTGTTGGAAACTGGAGCGAACTCACACAACACAGTGTTGGCGCAGGGTAAACCGGGAGTGGCGAAGAAAAGAAGAAATCGTGGAATGGAAAAAGGGCAAGAGGGGGTGGGGGATTGGGGTGAGTCTGGCACTAGGATCAGGAAGAGAGAATCTGAACGCGTATAGGGATGAAAAATACAGGGAGGCAGCGTCGAATACTTGCAGGTTGGTCCGGGGTCATGGCTGGGTTGGACTGGGTCGTCAAGTCGGAGATATCGCAAAACGGACGCCACTAGAATGGACAGAATTCTGGGATACGACTATTCTCGATTCTAAGGCGTATGGAGGATGACGAGGAGATATCTACATTATTTTCTCGGAAGTTGGAATTCAATAACGTACACGACAAACGGAGCGCTCAATTTATCGGTCATCGTTCGGTCGCCGTTTCGAATCATCCTGTCCTCTTTTTTTTTTTTTTTTACCTCGAAGCTATTCGAGCAATAATCTTGGACTTCTGCAGCCTTTGGATTCCGTTCCATTTGCATTTTTCTATCGGCAGTGCTGATACCAACTTTTGTACAAGTACAGCTGCAAGATTTATGCGCTCGAGATAGGGCTGGATGTGCTTGATTTTGGATAAAACGAACGAAATCAAATTTTTTTACGCGGAGGAGTTTACTGGAGTGGGCACAACCAACTCCAATATTGATCGCCTTTGATGATGATGGATCGGCAAGAATCTACATGCGACACGTGCTACAGTAGGGATCAATGAAACCTTTGATTTTGGAAAGAATCTAATGCCAATTATCAAAGGATGGCTCGTCGACGCAAACGATCAAACATCGAACATGGAATCAATTTTTTTTTATTCTTAGAGGTTTCAAATGTTTCGGTTTTGAGAAGATTCAAATCTTCTGATTCTGAGAAGAATCAAATTTTTTGATTCCGAAGAAAATCAAATGTTTTGATTAGAAGAAGAACCAAATTTGGTTGATTCTCAAAGGAATGAAATGTTTTATTATTGAAATCAAACGTTTTGATCGTAATACGAAATCAAACGTTTTGATTCTATTACGAAATCAAACGTTTTGATTCTAATACGAAATCAAACGTTTTGATTCTAATACGAAATCAAACGTTTTAAATCAAACGTTTTGATTCTAATACGAAATCAAACGTTTTGATTCTAATAAAAAGCAAATCTTTTGATTTAGCGAATACCCCATCGAAACAATTATTTTCCTACTCGCTTCCATCAACGGAGCCAAACGAAGCTACAAACATAATTTTGTCAATGATAAACCGATGATTATCCAACCCAACCCAAACGTCAAGTTGCTTTTCTTGTTTCAACAGGAACGATTCGAGACGCTGTATTCTTTCGAAGAATCAAACGAATCGTGTCTCTTTCGAACTCGGCGTCATCCGTACATCCACACCCATGTGGAAACTCGGAAAGGATAACAACTGTCGGAGATATCAAGGGAGTTGGTAACAGCTCGGTGCGCCAAAGTGTGAACTTGTTAACGAGACGGGACGTCTCTTAGTCGAGGCCGTGAATAACTTTGCTCGTGTTAGATATCCCGGGATAGATTGCTACCGCGGATCGTTACCGTTAAACTCAAGGACGAAGGAAGCTTTCACGATGCATCAGGAATTGGATGGAGATTTATGAACATTGTCAAAACTGATGACACCAAGAAACACTGCTGAAATAATTATGATTTACCGGTGAGTTCTAAATTGGATGATTGATTCGTTAGTAATTGGTGGAGGGGGATTATTTCGTTTTCGCAAGTTTGTTGAATGGCCCGATGAGAATAATGACGACTGTCCGAAGAAAATGGATAACCCAAAAGTGCGCTTTAGCCTAAAAAAAAACTTGGATTTCAATTGAATGAGCAATGGTAACGGATCGCTTGTTAAAAAAAAATAATGTTCATTCTCATTTATCCCAGGAAATAAGAAATGCCAGGAAATACTTGACAGCCGTCAAATCCAAAAGAGAACAAAATATTGTCACTTCTTTTTGTCAAATATTTGAAAGTGCAACTAAAAAATTGGAAATCTAGTTAACGAATCCCAAAAAAAAAAACAAAACCAAACAAACGAATCCAAACGGACCCAAAAAATTGGCTCGATTCTGACAGGACTTGGACTTCCGAATGTTGAAATTTTTTTTTCTTTACTCCTTTTGTTTCGGCGTTTCGTGAAGCCCCGAGTGGGTCAACATCCACGCTACGACTAATCTCGTGAGGGTATGTGGGAGTACAAAAAAAAAAACAAAAAAAAGAAAGTCTCGGAATGTCGGCCAGTTATTTTAGTTATTCGCATTTTTTCGAGTATTATAAATATTTTTTTTATTTTCTTTTCCGTGTTTGTTTTGTTTCTTTCCATTATTTTATTTCTCTCTCTCTCTCTCTCTCTTGGACTTTGTCCGAATATGCAGCTTTCGCGTCTTTCTGACTCCTTTTTCGAGCCCTCCGCGTAACCGAGCTTTTTTGCCGCAGTCCCAACGCGACTAGAACGTCGAGTAATTCTTTTAGCCAGCCTCTGTAGGCTAATACGCCAGGGGATGCAACGAATCCAACATGTACGTAGTCCTTAAAAGGGAAGACGTATACGTCGCTTGGGTGCGGACAAACGAAACCACCTACCAACCGTGAAAAACTTTTATCATTCGTTTTTCAACTTTAAGACTCTATCCGGACGAGAAATTTAACTGGTGTTGCAACCCTAAAATTAGGATTATTCAAATAAGAAAAATAAATAAATGTTCAAGGATTACTCGTGACGATCGAAAAATTGGTGAAATATTTATTTATATATGTATATTAACAAAGTTGTGAATCCAATATAATTGAGTTATTAATTATAAACGAAAATTCAAATTCTAATTTAATAATTAATAATTAGTATTGAAATAATAGTTAATTAATTGTTTATTTACCAACTTTTATTAATATTATTATTATTATCTATTTATGCAGTACACGCTCTTTCGTGCTTTAATTAACTTACAAATTACAGTTATTATTGATAATGAACTTATTAATTAACACTGACTAAAGATAATATCCTGGCGCCCCTTTTCAATAAATAAAATATTTCCTGACCCGAATAACTTCGGAAAATTAAATTCTGAATTTATATTTTTTCCAAAACTCAAATCCTATTGACTAAAGAATAAGAATACAAATCGACAAAAAAATCGATCAATTTATCAACCAAATTGTTATTCGAACATTCGAACGGCAAAATTTATATACGAAAACTTTTTGCAAAATGGTTGCAAAATTTAAAGGCAAATTTTGCAAAATTCAAAGGCACATTTTGCAAAAGGCAAATTTTGCAAAATTTAAATCCAAGAACGGCAAAATGTTTGCAAAATTTAAAGGCAAAACTTAAATCCAAGAACGGCAAAATTAAAAGGCAAAATTTAAATCCAAGAACGGCAAAATTTAAACGCAAAATTTAAGGTGGATGTTCCATTTCAGTTCCTGAATGAGCTTATAGAAATAAATATATATTTTTCACACATCACACGTGTCTACGTTACACCGATTCGAATAAACGTACCTTGTGCGACAAACCCATTTACGTCACGATACTTTTACGGATTTCATACCCCTTACCGTTCATACGTGTAACGCGCACGGCGAGTTCGTTTTTTTTTTTTTTTTTTTTTTTTTTTTTTTTTTTTTTTTTTTTTGTTTT
>JAPYZI010006668.1:0-12749 GCA_030523105.1 Ophioninae sp. A BG-2022a
TTCGAAGCAAGGCCAGCCCATTATAAGGGCCGTTAAATTTTAACATAGAGTCCGAAATAATATTTCGGACTCTGTCAATTTGTTCGAGCTTTCCCGTGACCCCCCCCTTCCCGCCCTGCGTCGCGAACATCGAGAATCGCTCCCGAAGGAGCTGGCGCCCAACCCCCGAACTCCTTTGCGACATTTCTCTTCTTTTTTTTTTGTACTGGTTTTCTTTTTTTTTTTAAATAACTTGCGATCGCCCAGTTAGCCCCCGCCGTGCGCGAGTTGATCGTCTTGCATTAGACCCCTGGACTTGGTGCCACCCTCGCGCGTACGAGCCCTCCCCCCAAGCCCCTTGTAATCGCATTCCCTTTTTGGGTTTTTTTTATTATTAATTATTTTATACTTGTGTTTCTTTTTTTTTATTAAATATTGTTATTTTTGTATTTTCTCTGGTTTTTTAATTATATTTGCGCGCTCCCATTCCCCCGCTCCCCCTTTGCCCTCCCTTCAGGTGGCAGTGTAGCAACCCAGGGACGTGATAACATTTACAATGAAAATCCGTTAAATTAGCGTCAAAATGGTGTTTTTGGCGAAATCTACGCGAAAATGCATGGTTCGTTCGAAACATAAGTCGAATTGTGTGAACGTGAAACATTCTTACCCTTTCTCGCAATTTTGCCTTTTGAAAGGGCGAAATCGGGCGGATTTTTGCACTTTCTCGCTGATTTCCATCGTTTGTATACCTTACAATAAAAATCGGTGGATTTAGCGTCAAAATGGTGTTTTTGGCGAAAGCTACGCTAAAATAAATATTTTAGTTGAAAAATAAGTCGAATTGTGTAAACGTGACAGATTCTTACCCTATCTCGCGATTTTGCGGTCAAGGAGGGCGAAATCGGGCGAATTTTTGCATTTTCTCGCCGATTTCCGTTTTTTGCGTCACTTACCATGACAATCACTTCAATTAGCAGAAATCTACGCGAAAATCCATTACATTAGCGTCAATGTGGTGATTTTGGCGGAAACTATGCGAAAATGTATGTTTTGGTCGAAAAAAAGTCGAATTGTGTGAACGCTACAGATTCTTACCCTATTTCGCGATTTTGCGGTCAAAAAGGGCGAAATCGGGCTGATTATCGCACTTTCTCCCGGATTTCCGTTTTTCGTATCATTTACAATGAAAATCCGTTAAATTAGCGTCAAAATGCTGCTTTTGCCGAAATCTACCGGAAAATGCATGTTTCGTTCGAAACATAAGTCGAATTGTGTGAACGTAACAGATTCACCCTATCTCGCGATTTTGCGGTCGATAAGGGCGAAATCGGGCGAATTTTCGCATTTTCTCGCCGATTTCCGTTTTTCGTGTCACTTACAATGAAAATCCGTTAAATTAGCGTTAAAATGGCGTTTTTGTCGAAATCTATGCTAAAATGAATGTTTCGGTCGAAAAATTAGTTGAATTGTGTCAACGAGACAGGTTTACCCTACCTCTCGATTTTGCGGTCAAAAAGGGCGGAATTGGGCGAACCTGACCATTTCTCTTACAATGACAATCCTTACAATGACAATCCGTTGAATTAGTGTCTTAATGGAGATTTTGCCGAAACCTACGCGAAAATGCACGTTTCGTTCGAAACGTAAGTCGAATTGTGTGAACATGACAGATCGTTACCCTATCTCGCGATTTTTCGGTCAAAGAGGGCGAAATCGGGCGGATTTTCGCATTTTCCCGCCGATTTCCATCTTTTGTGTCACTTACAATGAAAATTCGTTAAATTAACCTCAAAATGGTTTTTTTTGCGGAAATCTACGCGATAATGCATGTTTCGTTCGAAAAAAATAGTCGAATTGAGTCAACGTGACAGATTCTTACCCTATCTCGCGATTTTGCCGTCAAAATGGGTGAAAACGGGCGCATTTTAGAATTTTTACGCCGTTTCCCGTCTTGATCGCATGTTTGCATGTTTTGATCGAAAAATGAGGCGAATTGAGTCAACGTGACAGATTCTTATCCTATCTCGCGATTTTGCGGTCAAAAAGGGCGAAATCGAGCGAAGTTTCGTATTTTCTCGCCGATTTCCGTTTTTCGTGTCTCTTACAACGATAATCCATGAAATTAGCGTCGAAGTTGTTATTCTGCCGAAAACTACGCGAAAATGCATGTTTTGTTCTAAACATAAGTCGAATTGTGTGAACATAATAGATTGTTCGGAGCGTGGCCCGATATTGGGAGAAGACGGGAGAGCGTCAGCGCGAAAACTGGAGGGAAGGCGCAAAAGGCAAAACAACGAGAACCTGCGGCTTGGGGACAATGTCGCTTTATTCTCGGTCGTCACAATAAGCATCAGCCTCCTACTATTCTGTGAGGTGGCCTTATATAGCAACGAGGGATCACAACACGATCAAAAATCCGAGCGTAAGTTTTTCGCACGTCAGACCTCGCGAGTCGTCTTTTACAACATGGCCGCCGTTTGATCCAAGCAGCCCACGAAGCCCGCGCGTCTCTCCAGGAGAAAGTTTGGGCTCCCTCCATCGGACGAGCCAATCGCAGACGGCGGCAGCCTGTCACAACGCTAGTAGCGCAGCGCCGCCGTCCACTGGCCCAATCCCCTTGGGAGTCACAGGCACTACGGCGCCGGTGGAAACCTGCCGGTACCCAAGCATGCGCGAGAGCCGAGCATCCCGAAAATGGTCGCAAGGTGAGCGCGACCACGTGTTGAACGCGCGCGTTCTTGCCGCGAGCGCGGGAGAGGCGCGTGGGCCCCTCACCGTGCCGCTCGCAGCGACATCCCCGTGCGAGCGGCACCGGTGGAAAACTAAGGCGGATTCGTTGGCCGCAACACTAACCCTTTCTCGCGATTTTGCGGTCAAAAAAAGCAAAATCGGGCGAATTGTCGTATTTTCTCGCCGATTTCATTTTTTCATGTCACTTACAATGAAAATACGTGAAATTCGCGTCAAATGTGTTATTTCTCCCAATACGAGGCCAAAATGCATGTTTCGGTCGAAAAAAGAATCAAATTGTGTCAACGTGACCGATTCTTAGCCTATCAGGACATTTTGCGGTGAAAACGGGCGAAATTGGGCGAATTTTGGCATTTTCTCGACGATTTTCGTTTATTGTCTCGCTTGCAATGAAAATACATGAAATTATCGTCGAAGAGGTTATTCTGCGGAAAACTACGCGAAAATGCATGTTTCGTTCGAAAAAAAAATCGAATTGTGTGAACGTGATAGGTTATTACCCTATCTCGCGATTTTGCGGTCAAAGAGGGCGAAATCGGGCGAAATTTCGTATTTGCCCGCCGATTTCCGTCTTTCGTGTCACTTACAATCAAAAACCGTTAAATTAGCGTCAAAGTGGTGATGTCGCCGGAAACTACGAATTGTGTCACGTTGACATAATTCGACTTTTTCTTCAAACAAGCGATGCATTTTCGCGGAGCTTTCGGCAAAATCTTTGACGATAATTTAACGGATTCTCACCGTAAATGACAGGAAGCGGGATAATCGGCAAGAATATGCGAACATTCGCCCGATTTCGTAGTGCGCAAAATCGCGGCATCGGCGAATCTGTCACGTTGACACAATTCGGCTTATTACTCGACCGGAACATGCATTTTCGCGTAGTTTTGCACAAAAGCATCATTTTTACACTAATTTAACGGATGTTCGTGGCAAGTACACAAAACATGGAGATCAGCGAGAAAATGCCAAAATTCGCCCGATTTCACCGATTTCGACTGCAAGATTGCAAGATAGGGGAAAAATATATCACGCTGACACAATTCGACTTATTTTTCGAGCAATCAATGCATTTCCGCGGAGTTTTCGGCTTAATCGCTGCTTTCACGATAATTTAGCGGATTCCCATCGTTAGTGAGACGAAACGAGAAAATCGCGAGAATATGCGAACATTTGCCCGATTTCGTAGTGCGCGAAATCGCGGGATAGGCGAATCTGTCACGTTGACACAATTCGTCTTATTTCTCGACCAAAACATGCATTTTTTCGTAGTTTTGGGTAATATCATCATTTTGACGCTAATTTAACGGATTTTCCTTGCCAGTCTTACGAATAAGGGAAATCAGCGAGAAAATGCTGAAATTCGCCCGATTTCGGAGATTTTGTCTGCAAGATTACGAAATACGAGAAAAAACTGTCACGTTGACACAAGTGCACTTATTTTTCGAACAAACTATGCGTTTTCGTGGAGTTTTCGACAAAATCGCCACATTGCCGATAATTTAACGCATTCTCATCGTGAGTGACACGAAACGGGAAAATCGGTGAGAATATGCGAACATTTGCCTGATTAAGTAGTGCGCAAAATGGCGAGCTAGGCAAATCTGTCACGTTGACACAAGTCGACTTATTTCTCGACCAACACTTGGATTTTCGCGAAGTTTTCGGCAAAATCACCATTTTGACGCAAATTTAATGCATTTTTGTTGTAAGTCATACGAGAAAGGGAAATCAGCGAGAAAATGCGAAAATTCACTCGTTTTCGCCGATTTTGACTGCAAGAAGGCGGGAGGTGCAGGTCCACCCCACATTTCCGCAGGTATAGCGGGAGGTGCAGGTGGTCCTAAGCTTCGATGGATGCGCTTTAGAAGAGAGCCGTGGGTGGACGGCTAGGCGGGTCAATGGCGGCTGGGGGGAAGGGTCATCCCAGTATCTTGCCTTATCGGACGGCAACCGTTAGGGGGGGGGGGGTGATGTTTATGTTTGCATCCTCCTCGCTGCCGAGACTTGCGAGCTTCAATCGGCTTTATCTCGTGCACGTGTGTGTTTTGAACGCATGCGTACATCTGATGCCCAGACCCCCTCCCCTTCTCCCCCGAATCAACCAAATACGATCTCAATAAATGGGTTTACGAGGGGGGGTCTAGAAAAATCCTCCTCAATCGAGCGTCTCCCCTCCTGCCAGCATGAGTCATTATAAAGATTCGAAAAATTCTATTTCTCAATACTTGCAAAAGTTTGGGAAAGAGCTCCTTCGCTGATTTAATAGTACCCAAAATCAAAGAGAGTGAGGCGCACAGTGGTGACGTTTATTCCGGCCGATATGGAGCTGTCGGTGATTCTCGAAAGAAAAAATAGACCAGCAACCATGATGCGACACCTTTTGATAAAACGATGCGTATTGAAAGTGCGAGTTGAACAATTATGGCAAATATTCAACAATTGAAGAAAGATATAGACTCGTGGTGGCAGATTGGTTCGGTAGGAATAATGTTTGCGGCAAAAATTTATTTAGTCCCATCACCCTCTTTCGAGAAAAAAAGGTGAGTTCTCGAAATGTTTCGGACAAAGACCCTAGTTACCACACATCGGAGGCGAAAAATCATAAGGTTCCCCCTGCATATTGTTTTCACATTAAAAGGACGAAGATGGATGCTATTGGCTTGGAGATCGAAGGAGGACTCGAGATGTTTTGGCGAAAGATCCTCGCTAGCCCAGAACGCGTTGAAGGCGAAAAAATCATAAATTTCCACCACTGTTTATAGTTCACTCAAGCAACAAAGACGGATTCTATTGATTGAGAGATCGAAGGGTCATAAGACGCCATTATGCACGCACACACGCGCGCACGCGATCACGCAATGATGCATTTTTCCGTCTCCTCCGCTTCAATATTCATAATTTGATTGCATCGAGTCCACCAGTATGGATCTAACTGTTTGCGATAAAATTATTGATGAGTCGAGGAGTACCGGAGGGTGCAATAGTGTCTCTCATGTGGAAAAATGGACAAAGTATTGTGACTTTCGCGTGAAATTATTGGATAAAAGTACGAGACAACCCAGGCTGAATCTCGGTCAGAAAAACAAAATTCAAACAAAAATAGCACGTTTGGTGACGTTTTGAGAAAAAATCACTCGTGCGAGAGAGGGAGCGGGCGTCAGTGATTATCGCCGCGAAAAGTGATAAGCTAAAGTGGGTTGATTTAGAGTCAGCTTTTAAAGGACGGATAAAGACGGGCTCGATTATAAATTTCGAGCACAAAGATTTGCAAGGTTTCCTCCAAGATGCGATGAGTGTAATTGTGCTGAAATTGGTTAACATTGCGCAAGAAGAGGGAAATGTGAAGGTGAATGTGACGCTCGCGTGCAAATTTAGCCTTACGAAGGTGGACGATATTACCAAGATGAAAAGACATTTTAAACGGAAAACACCATCATCTTATTATCGAGTGACATCGTCGAGTGGTTTCACGAACACGTTCAACCCCAGCTCCTGATGAAAGTCGAAGATTTTCAAGAAAAAGAGTCCGGCTGATCATTATGCGAAATCTCGCATTTACTCATAACCATTAATAAGTATCAACCACTCCAAGGGCGTTTGTCAACATTCGCGCGTCTCCCGAGGCACTTTGCGTTGAGACAGGCAGTCATCAACATTAAGAACAATGATCCGTATTGTTTTCTATGGTCCATCACAGCTGCTCTATCACCGCCACCAGTGAACAACGCACATCGTATGACTTCGTATCCACATTTCAGTTAAGTTGTCAGGTACAAAGGCTTGGAGTTCCCTATGCGGCTATCAATGATCCCAAACATTGAAAAAATGAATGACTTAATGACCAATATATACGGGATCGATGGCCAGACAAAAGACAGCGCAAGCAAGTTTGTGCCGATATATCTAAGCAAGCAATCGCCGGATAAACCAACCATCCACCTGCTCATGATCATCGCTGATATCGAGAACGACAACGACGACGACGTACCATCATTTCACGTGGATCAAAAACATGTCGCGACTCTTGACGTCACAGTTATCGAAGAAAAGAAGGAATTCTACGTGGATTTACGACCGATGCCTGTGCTATTTTTCCAAAGAAGAAATTTTACAATGCCACAAGGATGAGTGCAGTAATAATTGTCGAGTCTTATTTCCCGAAGGTACGGCGGCAATAGTAAAATACAAAAATTATAAACACAAAGAGGTAGTGCCATTTGTCATTTATGCAGATTTAGAATGTCAGCTCGAACCCATTGCAAGTACAATACAACAATCTAATACTCTAAATTATCAGAAACACACGCCTCATAGTAGTGCCTATTATAAGCATTGTAGTTTCAATGACGCGCACTCAGAGTACCGCGTAAATCGTTCAAAGACCTGTATCGAGTGGTTCATGCGCGAATTGGAAGGGCTAGCTCACTCGTTGAATGACATATTTCGCACAGTAGTAGCAATGAAACCCCTGACATCCGAAGAAAATATACGCTTCTTATCAGCTGAACAATGCCACAAATGTATGAAAAGTACGTGACAAACCGTTCTTATCCTCCTCGAATGACGTACGTGTGCGAGATCATTGCCACTTCACGGGGAAATATCTTGGTGCGGCGCACCAAGCGTACAACTTGAATTATAAAAATTGCCACGTGGTTCCCGTAGTCTTCCATAATTTGTCTGGATATGACGCGCACTTTTTGATAGCAGCACTAGCGCGGCAATTAAGGGACAGATCAGGCTCTTGCCAATCAATAAGGAGCAATATATTTCGATTTCGAAATGCGTAAAAGGCACACGCGTGTAGTACAGATTCATAGATTCAATGAGATTTGAAAGACGACGAGAAAAAGGTGACGCGCGAACATTGCGCTGACCCTGGAAAATTTGCATCGTTAACGAGGAAAGGTGTGTTTCCGTATGATTACGTGGATTCGTGGTGGCGTTTTGATGAGACTGAATTACCCGCAAAAGATGATTTTTTTCACGACTGAATAATGAGCATATCTCGTAAGACGATTACACGTACGCGTGTGAAATTTGGGCAGCTTTTGATATAAACACACTGGGGCAATATTTATATTTATACTCAAAAACCGACGTACTCCTACTAACTGATGTATTTTAAAATTTTCGCCGAAATTGCGTCAAAAACGTACGGTCTTGATCCATTGCATTACTTCACCGCACCTGGTCTCTCTTTCGATGCAATGTTAAAATATACAAACGTTGAGCTCGAATTGTTACTCGACGTTGACATGCCATGTTCATGTCGATGACATAATGTTCATCGAAAGAGGTATTTACGATGAAGTAGCGCAATGCTGCAATAGGTACGGCAAGGCGAATAGTCGTTACATGAGAGATGACTTTGACCCAAATGAGCCCGAGTCATACTTAATGTATTATGATGTCAACAACAATGCATGGTGCAGCTAAGTGTGAGTCATTGTCACACGGCGCCTTTGCTTGAGTCAGAAATTTCAACAAACGTATCGAGACCATTCCCGATGATGCCGGAACGGGATACATTCTCGAAGTTGATTTGGAGTATCCTCAAGGCTTACACGACACCCACAAAGATCTGCCTTTGTGCCCCGAACACTTCATCCCACCAGGCAGCACATACACAAAATTAACGTCAACACTCATGAGAAAAGAAAAGTATGTAATTCATTACCGAAATTTAAAGCAATGCGTGAAATTCGGTTTACGCGTTACAAAAATACACAGTTGTTCTCAAATTCAAGCAGTGCCCATGGTTAAAAAAATACATAGATGTCAACACGGAATTGCGAAAAAAGTCTAACAATGATTTCGAGAAAAACTTGTACAAATTAATCAACAACGCGGTCTTTGGAAAAACATCGGGAAGTGCATCTCGTTACAAAGTGGCAGGGAGGTCGCTGGGGGGCGGAAGCGCTGATAGCCGAGCCAACGTTCCATAACTGCTCTATATTCGACAAAGACATTGTAATAATCGAGCTCAACAAGGCCAGCGTTTTGTTCGACAAGCCCATATACGTAGGATTTTCCATTCTCGATATCTCAAAGCTTTGGATCTACGATTTTCACTACAATTAGATGCACAATAGATTCAACTATCGCGCAAAATTATTATACACAGATACAGATAGTCTCATCTATCACATCAGCATTCCGGGCGTTTACGAAACCATAAATTCCGATATCGATAGGTTTGACACGTCCGATTATTCGCCTAGTAATCCGTACGATATGCCCTTGCGTAATAAGAAGGTGTTGGGTCTAATGAAAGATGAAAATAAAGGCAAAATAATAACCGAATTTGTAGGCTTGCGAGGAAAGTTATATTCCTTCAAACTGCTCAACTGTGCGAATGTCAAAAAGGGAGCTAAAGGCATTAGGCGGTCTACTCTAAAGTCCATCACATTCGAGGACTTTAAAAATTGTCTATTTGCAAACGAAAATGTCGTCAGAGCGCAACGATTAATCGTAAATAAAAACATATTGTACATACAGCGACGCAAAGTAAAGTTGCTCTCAACTGGAGAGACGACAAACGAATGTTAACGTTGGTGTTAGAGGTGTGCGGCCGTGTTGATGAATCGAGTGTACATTGGAGTCGGCTACGGTTCGGCCAAGTGTGGTTTTTCATCCAAGGTTATACAAGAAACGAGGTTTACGTTTCGATCCTTGGTTCGGATCCTCCTCATGAATTTATTTAGATCATGAAATGACGATATTCCTTTGGAATTTTATTAACTCGTGCTCAGAATCGGACTAGCTGTTTTAATCTATTTTAGTTCCCAACAATATAGGTGGAAACCACTATATTGCTTCCTTTTAACGGGTTTGAGTCGTTTTAGGACCAATTTTCACTTCCAATCGATGTAGGAGAGCTCGATCTTAAGCGAGATCTAGTAACTGTTGGAAATTCAATTAAGGTGTCATTCTGAAGCACTGAAATATCAGGGTATTATTTTCACGACTTCATGATTTTATTTTGTCAGATGATGCGGTGTATTTAGTCTCCGAGAAATAAGGAGAGACACTCAGACCCGTTAAAAGGAAGCAATATAGTGGTTTCCACCTATATTGTTGGAAACTAAAATAGATTAAATTCCGATTCTGAGCACGAGTTAATAAAATTCCAAAGGAATATCGTCAATTCATGGTCAGTGTTATAACCTTTTCCATCCAATAACATTTTACACAACATATCGACATTCATCATTTTTAAGTTTTATCCACATCATCACACTTTTAATACTGAAATTATACAATTAACGAATCTTAATCATCTCATCTCTTATTAATTGCGCTCACAAAACTGTTTTCCGAACTCATCAATGATACATTATAATCTATAGATCTAAATAAATTCATGAAGAGGATCCGAACCAAGGATCGAAACGTAAACCTGGTTTCTTGTATAACCTTGGATGAAAAACCATTCAACGGATACACTACCATGGGGTTATAAAAAGAATAGAGAAAAATAAAACAGCTATATGTGTTATTTTTTCCACCTCCCCGCCGCCGCCGGTATCGCAGTAAACATAAAGTGGTTCTTGAGAGGTTTTTCGAAAGCGAGGGAGGTTTTCGAATTTTTTGGTGGTCCCTTTCCGCGTGTACACGCTAATGCAATTTTTATTTCGACGTTCGCCTTTATTACAAAATCGCTGGTCCGATTTGACATTGAATGAGTTGCGGTGGATTCTGCGATCGGAAATTTGGGCGAAATTACGGAAAGTTTTGAAGGGGGCGCGCCGCGCCGATTTTTCCGATGCCTTTGACAAACGCCTGATCAACACGTTCGGACTCTTACATTCCGTGGTGCGTGTCATCAAACGGAGAAATTGGCAAGATTCGGATATCGTTGCACCGATCGTCGAAGAATACGGTAAGAATATTTTGATTTCACGCCTTTTTTTCGCACGCACACATCCAAAACATTTTTTTTTTTCGTTAGCCAAACGGTGTCTACTTCAATCGAGCGATGATGAAGAAAATGAGACTTTGCCAGCATCGCCGCCATCCTCATTATCGCCATCATCATTCTGCCCATCCCCATCATCATCATCATATTTTAAACCTGCCAAACGACCACGCCTGGAGCGGGGGGGGGGGGGGTGGTGGTGGTGTGGATGAATTTGTGCAGCTTGACGGTACTGTGCCTGGCCCTGCAAGAATGAATGCTCAGCAATTTTCATCATTATCATCATCATCATCATCAACAACAATGTCGCTCTCCCCACCATCAATACGAGATCGACAACCACCGCAACCACAAGAGATTACCAAGTGACGATGGGGCTGGAGGGGTGGGAATTTCAGGATGGATCATAACTCTGTTTCTTTACAGTGGACCGGTTGAATGCGTGGCTTGAGCAACCTGCCGTGCACATTCCCCTCCCTGATCGAGGTGACGGCGACGACGACGACCCGCGCGATGGCAATCTTCATACGAGCGAGGATCTAGGCGACAGCGACAGCAGTGCTGAAGATTCCGGTAAAAATAACAACAAAAACACTTAAAAAAATATTTGAAAGAAAAAAATGTATCAATTTCGTTTGTTGTCAGGCAACGAATCGTGCTTCTTCACAGATCTGGTGTTTAGAGAACAACTGGATGATTTTCGCGAATAAATTCGTGGCATGATCGTCGTATGGGATGCTCATGTGAGCGCAATGGAGGGAGAAAATATATCAATTACATTTTTTTATATTCTTTCTTAATAAAATGAAACAAACAAATTTTTTTACAAATCGGCTCTCTCCATCCAACTATTGTGCGTTTCATCGAAACCTAGCCACTTGACGAGCATGCGATCTCCTCGCTTCTTCAGCACCCTCTCAATGAGGTAAATGTCGGGATACTTGACGTTCTGGAGTTCCTCCCTGAGATTGTACGTCGTTGTTTTCATCCTTTTCACTCGATATATTGTGAATATTTCCATTGTCCAATTTGGCGACATACGACGTATCGTTGCGTCAGCATTGAAGGGAGCCCGAGCGGCAATCAATGGGGTCGCAGGTGGCTCGCGCAAAGTGCGCACGCCTCGAGTGTTGCCGGTGCCTCGGAAAATCGGTGGCTTCCTACCGTTTCTCGTGCCCATCCCTGCTGGAAGAATTGCCAATCATTTCGAGCTCGAGTTTCGCTGAAGCAGCGAAACTCAAGCTCGAAGAGAGCAAGCGTCACAATAGAACGATCGAAGCAATAGCGTTAGGCAAAGGTGTACATCTCAAGCCGTACAAGCAGGGAATGGGTCTTTTTATCACGCCAAAAAACGTAAAATAGAGCTACCTCACCGACCATTCACCGATGCCGATTTACTGACGTACGCCAAAATCATGAAAATCCCCCATTTTCGTGGAGTTTACATGCGGGATCAAGTACCCAGAGGAGGTCCATGGCCACACGAACGTGTCATTATAAATATCGATTACAATGTGGGATCTGGCACTCATTAAGTCGCGTACAAAAAAAACACCCAATACAGTTAAGTATTTCGATAGCTTTGGCGATCTTCAACCACCAGCGTAACTCTTGAAATACATTGGTGCAGGTAGCGTTAATTATAATTACAAGGCTTATCAGAAATATGATACATTCAATTGTGGTCATTTGTGTCTCAAATTTCTCACGCGACAATTGACAACTGGCAGTAATTTTTCCCTCTATAAAAGTGAGCGATAATGAAAAATCTCGTCAGTTTGCCGAAAAACATGAACGTCTTACGTTGACGTTATCGGGATCACCGCCTGTGCTCAAGGCTCAATACTTTCCCCTCATTGAACTTGACCCCCACAAGAATTATGCCCTCGGGCTCATCGAACTCCTAACCTACAATTCTCTTCAAACGAAGACATTGGACACAACAAATTTTACGTTGGCAAGGAAGTTTTTACCATACCAACCGGAAGCTACGAAATAACCGACATTGCGACATATTTGGAAAAAAAGTTGGCAAAGAAAAATATTAACATTCGCATTCGCGTCAATCACAATACGTTGCGCAGTGAAATCGAGT
>JAPYZI010006669.1:0-12382 GCA_030523105.1 Ophioninae sp. A BG-2022a
TTGACGAAAACATTAATTTGGGGATAAAGTTACATTCGCAATTAATGAATTCTGAATATTTATTATTAATTATCGAGAGATGCATATTGATTCGTAATTATTTACGGAAAAATATCCACCAACAATAATTTCCGAAAAACATTTCATTTCGTAATAACTAACTCAAACAAACAATTATAAAAAGGCTTTTTATTGGATAAAAAAAAACTTAATTTAGTAACAATCGATGATTTTTAAATTTTTTATTGACCAAAACATTAATTCAGTAATAATAATAATTGACTAGTAATAACAATTTCAAAATATTTGCAACAGTCAATTAAAAGAAGAAAATGGATTTTGAAAAAAATGTTGTCGAGCGATAATGGCGGAAGTGGGAGTTAAAAAAAAAAAAAGATAAGACGCAGTTCTCTTCTCGATTACGAGGATAGAGACTAATCGAGTTAAGGAGCTCGCGAGACGAGTACCGGATCGAAGCGAACAACCAAAAGGACTTACGCGTATCGGGAGGCCCGATTATCGAGGGTCGTTATTCAACCTTGACGGTAATATCGAGAAAGAGGCCTCCCATTCGAGATCGCAAGGGGGAAAAGAAAAGTTGGTTCGTTGGGCACCTGCTAAAGGTGACCTTGAACGCTGCGAAACAAAGATAGCTTCGAGAAACGAGTTCGATGCGAATTTCGGAGAGAGGTCAACCTTCGAGAATAAGAAAAAACGAGAATTGGAAAAAAAGACGCAAACGAAAATCGAAAAAACAACGAAAAATGAAAAATAGCAGCGATTTATTAAAGTACGAACAGTTGGGACTGACGAGATGAAAAATTACCAAACGTCGTCTTCGTATCTATCGCTAGCCAAACTTTCGAAATTTCTCACTTTCATGGATCCCCTTGGTTTCCTGTTTTTCTCCCCCTTTAATATAGATATATTTATCAACGGTTGTCAAATTAGGGGACACCGTTGGACGTATCGATTCGGCAGAGGGAAGAGACAAAGTGCCTTTGAAGAACGAAATAATTCGTTTTGGATCTTACACTTGAATTTGGTTCTAACCTAGAATATTCCATAAATTATACTTAACTGTACGTTCTTGTAAATAAATTAGAACCTATCCTGGAATAGTTTCCAAATTACAATGAATTATACGTACTTAAACTCAAATTAAATCCTAAATTAGATAATATTTTTAATTTTTGAGTTTTTTTAAAAACCTGTACTCGAGAACTACGACGGTTTCGAAATTTCAACATTTCTGAGAATTTTAAATAATTTCTTGGCAATTGGGAATTTTTTGGTATTTAATATATATATTTTCGGAACTTTTAAAAAACCCAAACAAACCCAAACAAAAAAAAAATGTTTAACGTATTTCAAGAGTGTATTTATCGATCCAAAAAAAAGTCCAAATTAATATCGTTATTCCCAACGTCAAAAAAAAAAATTCATAAAAATAATCTCTTTTTTCAAAAACAGTTCTAGGATTATTTCTAGGAAAAATAATTTCTATCTAAAAAATAAGATAGTTCTAGGAAAAATAATCTCTCTTTTCAGAATCCTGGAACTATTTTTGTCAAAAATAGTTTTAGGATTCTGACCAGAATCCTCCACCACCCGATTGAAAAAAATCCCTAGACTGTGGCTAATCCTTGTATTTTCGAGGTGCATTAATTTTCGCGTCAAATTTTCGTTTCACTCGATCGAACAACTTGAATTTTCTCGACTCGGCCAGGAAATAAAGCCAGGGATAGAAATAACTGTCATAACGAACGAGAATGAGGATCAGGAAGATGTAGAAGCGGAGAAAAGTCCGATATACGAGGTCGATCGACCAGGATTCAGGCTCGGATACCAGAATCTCTGTTTCTCTCTTTCTCTCTCTCTTTCAGTGAAGCAGCAACGACTTTTTGCCTCTATGGAGAGAATCTACGTTTATTAGGTGTAAGCTGGTCCTCGACGTGGTATCTTCGAGTTTACCAGACTTCAAGACGATCCTTCGCGAAAGGATCTCCAACAAACGTGGCTCTTTCTTTGGATCAGCCTCTTTAATGTTCCACCCAAGCTCCCCAATAACCCTCATTCTTTTCCCTATTGCGCTTGGTCCTCTTACGATGGCTTTCAACGCGTTCTCGACCCAAACCGTACCAAACACCCTACCCCATTCCTGTACTCACCGTTCTTCGATCAAAACCCAAAATAAACTTCTTTTTTTAACTGGAAACGAAACCCAAACGAATACTCAAACGAAACCCAAACGAATCCAACCTTCCAGCAAGTTCGGAGCATCAGCAGCTCTTTTTTGTAATACTCTAAAAACGATTTTTTCAAACCCAAACAAAATCGTAACGATTCTATCGAGAACTACGATCGGCCCAGAATTAAAATTATTTTTTTCAATTATTAATATTTTTAGTTTTTTTTAAAAGCCTGTACAAACAAACTCAAACAATATCCTAACGAACGATCGAGAACTACGACGTGTTCGAAGTATCAACGTTTTTGAGAATTTTAAATAATTGTTTGGCAATTGGGAATTTTTGGGTATTTAATATATATTTTCGGAACTTTTAAAAAACCAAAACAAACCCAAACAAAAAAATGGTTTAAAGTATTTCAAGAGTGTATTTATCAATCCGAACAAAGTCCAAATGAATATCGTTATTACCAACCTCAAAAAAAAATTCATCAAAATAATCTCTTTTTTCGTTCGAAGTAGAATCCTGCCTTAAAGTTCGTACCTTTGTAACTCGTAAAATAAAGAGTCAAAAATTCTCAAATAATTCACGTATCAAATATATATCACGAACTACGATCGTTGAAAATTTGAAATTTTTTTGGAATTTTTAAAGCCCATTTAGCAAGCTCTGAACTTATTCCAAACTACGAATTAGGAATGATCCAGTTTGACGACGAATCAACGACCTTAATGAGGACAAATTCACAGGGTTTTTCAGACTCGAATACAGTCATGCACCAATGATTAAAAAAAGGTATAGGAATAAATCAGGTAGGTCTGAAAAAAAGTGCAGACTGCTCGGTCGAAGAGAACTCTTGGAGGAAGAACTGCTACCACTTTTGCTCTCCACCTGTGCGGCTAATTCCCTCATCGAGGATGCTCGTTGTAAATCCACTTGGAGATAGACATCTGTGGGATAGACAGGGAGAGTTGCCACTTCGTGTAATACACTGGCAACACGAAAACGAGCGTTCAGTGATCGAGGATCACCGAAAAAGGAGACGCGTTCCTTCACCTCACACGATGCCACACCTTTCACCGTTCAAACTACTCGAACCAACACATTCGCCAGCAACATCTTATTTTTTTTTCTTCTTTTTTTTCTAAAACATTCCAAAAGGAAAAATTACAATTCCTGGTCAAAGCAAAATACTTCGAATTGCTAACCCAAACACGAGCCTTCGAACTTTAAATACCTGCTGTACTCTTGCTGACGAATTTTACGAAAAAAAATTGTTGCAAAATTATTTTACAACTTTACGATTTTTGTTTTTTGTTTTTCCTTCGTAGAAATGGTAACAAGAAGTGTCGATAATTTGTTGAGTTTTCGTTTGGACGTTTACAATGTAATAGAAATATTGATTTAAGAATTGATAAAAATTGAAAACACACATTTTATATTTAATTTTGTAATTTTTAAAAATAGACAAATCAAATTGATAAATTAATACAAAAATATATTTATTTTTATTTTGTTAAGTACTGGAAATAAGGAAGTAAAAGTGAAAATTAAAAACGACCGAATAATTCATATATTATTATTCGATAAAAAGATATAAATCAAAAAATTCAATATTACGAATCCAATAAAATTATTCAATAAAAAAAATTATAAAAAATAAAATAAAGAGCTAAAAACGATAAAAATTACCAATTAATTCATGTATAATCATTAAATACCCAAATTTGGAAAAATTTCGTCGATTATTCAAAATACTAACCCAATCAAAAAAAAAAAAAATGAAAAGTCAAAATCCAAGCGATAAAATATTCATTTAAAAAGCATTGAACGATGCAAATGAGTTGTCAGGGCTCTAAACGTTAACATTTTTCGCGAGTCATCGAAATTGAATTTTATTATTTTCCATGACGTTGGGAATTGCCACAAAGGAATGGGAAATGAGTTTTTTTTTTCTTCTCTTTTTTTTTTGCGAAGATCGTTGAGTATGAAGAATCGAAGAGGCCAGAAAACGAACCGTGTCAGAATTGACAGGTATAGAAAATGTTGGATAGGGTTTCTTTCGCGTGGTTCGAAGGTGGCTCCTTCGGGAGTTCGAGAACTCCGAGGGAAAAACTCGTTCCGCTATCTTCCTCTCGTCTTCGTCATCTAACGAACTTATTTCAGGTCTGAAAGTCAAAGAGAGGCTCGAGTTTGGTCTACCAGAATGGAAGGGTCTCGGATGGGACGTGAGCAAAAAAAAAAAAAAAAAAAAAGGAAAAAAACCGACATCAGACAAAAAAATCAATTTGTCTTCAGACAGGAAACTCGCTTGATTTCTCGTTTCCCATAAAAAAAAAGTCAACGAAGAAAAAAAACCAACTTTTGAAACTTTTTAGAAACATTATTTAGAAACTTTTTAGAAATATACGAAAGCTTGCAAGCTTTCATGAATTCGTTGAATAAATTTTATTGAAAATTTCAGTCGCTCGTTAAATAAGCTACTGAACGGCCATTTTGGATTTTAACGTCAAATAAAAAAATTGATTCGCGTAGCTAAACATAAGAGAAACAACTGCTTCAAGTTTCATCTTCGAAGCTTGGTTAGTACGGCGAAAAAAAAATCCGAAAGAAAACCTAATTTTGTGTTTGTCAATTTACGTTCGTGGTTATAAAATCGCCAATATTTTAGTTTGTTTGGGTTCGTTTGGGTTTTATTTAATTCCGTCGTCATAAAATCTCCAATATTTGATTACTCGTTCGTTTGGGTTTAAATGAACGTTCGTTGTCACAAAATGCCAAATGTTTCAGTAGCTTCGTCTTCGTTTGGGTTTGATTTGCGTTCTTGGCTATAAATATTCGTGTTTGTTTGGGTTTGATTTACGTTCTTGGCTATAAAATCTGCAATATGTGTGTTTGTTTGGATTTCGAACGATACGAGCATTAATCGGGACACACTAACGATCGAAACGAATTCTAGGCTGGGACAATGAAGGATAGCAGGGTAAAAGATCACGAATGGGAGCCACTGCTCGCATAACCAGCATAACTCGAGGCTTTCTCAGTGTCTTATTTCTCTCCGGAGTCTCGGTGGGTTCTTCCTACGTGCAAAAGCCCGTCGAACTGCATCACCTCCGCCTCCTACCATACCTGCGCCTTCTTTTTATTCGCATTCTAGTTTCTGCGGGAGCATAAGTGCAGCGAGGAGAAAGGAGGGATAAAAGAGGAGGGAGCTAGCAAGCATTTGTATAGCAGGATAGAGTCCGGTGCGAGCATCTATAAAACGTCTTCGATATAGATAGAAAGTAGGAACGTATATAATGGGTAGTTGGTAGGAGGAGGTACGTCGCACCCTAGCGAGGAGCCCATTATCGCCTCCCGGCGATCTACCAGTTTTACCTTATTTCTTATTCGCGACACATTGCTGTGCCTAAAAGACCGGAAGACCATCTCTTCCCACCGCGATCACAATTTTTCCAACTCCGTCGTGTCCGGTCCGTTCCAGCATCGCGAAACGAAAAAGATTCGATATTTTCTCGAGTCGTCGGTTCGGTCGTTTTCAAGATCAATGATGGAACTCCGAATGAGCTAATAAACTGTCAATTATACATCGGTACTTTATTGGCTCATCATTATTGGCAGTTTATTGGATAATCGTTATTGATTATTGATGATTATTGGCAATCGATAAATATTCTTCAAGCTTTAAGATTATTTTCAAGCTTTAAGATTATTTTCAAGCTTTAAGATTATTTTCAAGCTTTGAACCGCCAATCATTATTGGCAGTTTATTGGCTCATCATTATTGGCGGTTTATTGGCTCATCATTATTGGCAGTTTATTGGATAATCGTTATTGATTATTGATGATTATTGGCAATCGATAAATATTCTTCAAGCTTTAAGATTCTTCAAGCTTTAAGATTATTTTCAAGCTTTGAACTGCCAATCATTATTGGCAGTTTATTGGCTCATCATTATTGGCGGTTTATTGGATAATCTTTATTGGCGGTTTATTGGATAATCATTATTGGCGGTTTATTGGATAAACGTTATTGGCAGTTAATTGGCTAATCATTATTGGCACTTGATTGGCCAGTGATTATTGGCAATCGATAAATATATTTCAAGCTTTAAAATTCTTCAAGCTTTAAGATTATTTTCAAGCTTTGAACTGTCAATTATTATCGGCACTTTATTGGCTCATAATTATTGGCGGTTTATTGGATAATATTTATTGGCAGTTTATTGGATAATCATTATTGGCAGTTTATTGGATAATCGTTATTGGCACTTCATTGGCCAATAATCAGTGGTGCTTCATTAGCCAATAATTATTGGCACTTCTGCACGAACCTTCGGGAATTTCATTGATTTGAGATTTCTTTAAATTGTGAAGCATTTCTGAAGATTGTTGCGTTCACTTTGATGATCTCGCGATGAACTTTTTCGTGGCACGAGAAACATTGGTATCAGGGCTGTACGTTCGAACGTTTGAATTTACTGGCAAGTCCGGTTGGAAGATGGAGAGGAAAGCGGATGAAGAACAAGGCTGGGGGATATGATCGATGAGAATTGGATCGAGCTCCCTTGATAGGGAGGACTATGCAGATCTCACGGAGTGCAACACCGGTGAAAGCAGCTGTGGGATCCGCTGTTCTTGATCGTAGATGACTGTACCGAGTTCTCTCTCTCTCTCTCTCTCTCTCTCTCTCTCTCTCTCTCTCTCTCTTCGGCTTCTCTCTGCTCTCCGAGAGCCGAGCCAGCACTCTTGTTAAGTCATTGAAGAAATGAAGCCGGTGTACGAACAGAATAGCCCGGAAGTCGCCCACTTTACCTTACAAGGAACGTTCTGTTTCACACGAGATTCTTTGGGATAAACCCGCGTATGATTTATCAACGCCTGGCTTTTCAGATATTACAGGATGGATATATTGAATAAATTGACGAAATTCTTGAGAATTTTTCGACTCGTAGTTCTTGATCGAACGATGCTTTAATTATTTCAGAATATTCAAATTAATCAGTCAATACTCATTTCGTGCAGCTTTCGTTTAGCTTTATTTTAGTTTCCGGGCAGTTTTAAGTTACTCTTAGATTGGTTTTAGTTTACGTTTGGGTTAGTTTTAGCACGGTTTTAAATTACTTTTAGTTTGGCTTAGTTTTGATTTAGCTTTAGCTTTGATTCAGTATCAGCCAGTTTTATTTAGTTCTAGTTTTAGTTCTTTTTTTATTTCTACTTTTAGTTCTAGTTTAAGTTTTAGTTTAAGTTTTACTTAACGTTTCGTATACCTGGCATTTTTAATTTGACTTCGCTTCGAAAATAATCTACATTATTAATCGTGCATTCGTCGTCAACAATTTTCAAACCTAATACGTATTCATTTATTCTCAAATATCCTTAAAACCAAAGTCGACGAATTTCCAAAAGAAGGGCATTTTCTCACCGCGTTATTACACCCCTTGCGGAGGCAAGAACCACCAATGAAAAATGGTTTTGTCGCTTCGCCGATAAGAAAAAACAGGTATTGCAAAAGACGTGGAACGGTGGAGCGGGGAAGAGGGGAAGGGGGGGGGGGGGTGGAAAGAGGCACGAAGAAAATTAATGTCAGGGTTAAGTGGTAAGCTGCACGATCAATTCGCGACCTTTATTACCCGATGGGATTCGAACGTGGCGCAGCTGGGAAGCAAAAAGAGAGGGAGAGAGAGAGAGAGAGAGAGAGAGAGAGAGATAAAACAGAACGAGAGAAACAAGCCGGGGTAACAGTCACCGCGTAGTCTCTGCAAAAGCTCGTATGGTGGAGCTTTCCAATATCTGTAATTGCCAGAACGTGGAATTCAACGATATTTCACAATTTTCGTTCCCCCCTAAGGATCGAGAGATCCGATCATGGAGGGAGGGGAGGGGATGGGGGATGGTCGGTTCGGAGGTTCCGTGGAGGATAATCTGCATTTAACTACTCTTTCCTGGTTGGCACACGTGTGTTCCAGCGAACCACGAAAGCCCCGTGTGCTTAAGGGGAGATTTGTGCGTTCGCGAAATTGTATCGGAGATTCAGAATTCCAGTATAAACAAAACCGAGAAACGTTAAGCGATCGAGCATAACAGTATCGTGTTTGCGGTATTAATCGAGCTCGATGAAACTCCGATCAGCCAACCGACGCTTTCAGGCTCGAAATTTATTCTCGTCCTGCTTTTGTTCGTTTGGGTTTGAATTATCGATAGAAATTTGATAAATTTGGGGTTTTTTTTTTATTCGTACGGAGGATGTATTCGTTATTTGTATTTGTTCGAGGAATCATTGGTTTTATAGAATTGAGGATTGTCGATCGTTCGGGGAATTTGTTTATTATTAATTTGAAGGATTAATTTATTGATTTATATAATTAATGAATCGTTGGTTTTATAGAATTATGTATAATTGATGATTCGATGAATTTATTTATTATTCTTTCGAATGATTAATTCAGTTTTGATTTTTCCGAAACCCAAACGAACCCAAACAAACACACAAATGAGGCGGAGGCGAACGAAAATGTGAAACGAACGATAGATAGTCCCCTAGGATTCGCAGAGCCGAAAAAAGGTCTTGAATGGACGAAGACGGATCCACGAACGACCATTGGGGATAAGGGGGAAGTGAAGGCCGCAAGTATGATGTACTGCGTTAATAAACGAAGCGTCCACCCTGCACAGACCGTCCTAACGATGTTTTAAGCTGTAATTAATTTACTGGCTCGCAGAGGATCGTCCGGTCTTTTCTCTCATCCTCCTCCTCCTCGTTCTCCTCGTCCTCTTATTCACTGGCCTCATCAGCCCCTGTTTTTCAACCGATCGGTACAAATAGAGTGGACGTGTTTCGAGGAGGGTCAGTACAGCGAGATAGGACAACCTGTGTATATACGTAAACGCATGGAGCCATGTACAGTGCCATTCAAAAATTATCGAACTGTAACTTTCAAGACAAAAAATTAAATATCTCTGCAAAAAAAATTTTTACACTAATTTACCAAACGTAATATCAAAGAGGACAAACCAAGCTTCAATTTGACGCTTCGTTTGAATCTGTACGATTTTTTTGGTACCCGCTATGGCACTTTGAAAATTTGACTTATTTTTCGATTTTTTTTTATTAAAAAAAAATTGAATTTTTTTTTTTTTTCGTATTAGGAAATTGAAGGTAATACTGTCCTTTTCAAAGATACGATCACACATATGTTTTTTTTCAAAATCCGGGCTCCGATTTTTCAAAGGCCGAATATCGAGACAAAACCGAATTTTCAAAATTACGTACCGGTGAGAAAAAAAAATCGAAAAAATATGAATAAAAGTACTAAATTAAGAGGGATTTGTCCTCTTTGATAACGCGTTTGGTAAATCGGTGCGGCATTTTTTTTCGCTGAGATATTGAATTTTTTGTTCGGATAGACAGGTTATAGGGATTCGCTACTTTTGAACGAACCTGTATATAGGTATCTCGGCAAGAGGAACGGTGCCGTACGGATTGAAGGCTGGCTCGACTACTTCTCTCGACATTGAGTCCCTGGAATCGATCGTTTTTTTTTCTACTCGAACGAACAGAATCGATCGTGGACCAGGGAAAAGCTTTTGATAGGTTAAGAATATTGATGGGTCATGTGAAATTGAAATTCCAGAAAAAATTGACAACGAAAAATGGAAATTATACGAAAAATTCTTAAGAAAGTGAAAATTCCATAAAAAATTCCCAAAAACTTGGAATTTCATAGAAAATTCCCCCAAAAAAAAAATGAAAACTCCAAAGAAAAAATCTAAAAAAATTGCAAGTTCGAGAAAGCCATTAAATAATCAAAAATTCATGAAAATTTCAAAAAAAATTGGAGATCCAAGCAATATTCCAAGAAAATCAAAATTCCACCAAAAAAAAAAATGGAACTGCTCCAAGTAAATCTGGGAAAGTCGTTCGATTTTTGATATCCGGTGTAGAGAGTCATAGACGTAGTTAACGAATAACAGGCAAGAATGAATTTTCGATGAATATTCATAGCTCCAAAATAATCAAAACATTGGCTGGAGTATTTCGATGGCGCGTATCGAGTACATCGAAGGCGTTCGGTGACTTTTCACAAAACCCAATTTCACCGGAGCGGTTCACCTGCCGTCGAGGCATAAAAAAGTGTCCTCATTCGGCGAAGCCTGGGAAGAGGGCACGCGTCGTATATCGCGCATCGAACGATGAAGAGAAACGTGGATCGCCGAAGAGATCGGGCCAGAAGAGTACGCGGCGCGTCAAAAGATAGAGTGAAAAGTCCTCTTCGAGGTGAATCGAGGAGGGAAAGAGACGATGAGAAAAGGGACAGAGATATCAGCGTCAAGACGACGTACGATCGTTCCGTGCTACGAGGAGTTATATCGGAGGGGAGGAATAAAGAGAAAACCTGCGTGAGAGGCAAACCTAAGCTTGGCCACTCCGAAGAGGGCAAAAAAAAAAGGATAAAGACTGGTACTCGCTCGGATTCACCGTATCGGACGTACACACTCGACGTACTAGATCCTCCGAGCATCCACTCGATCTCTGCCTCTTTCCCACTCCTCGCCCCATCCAACGAAACCATCGGAAATCGATGGACTCCTGACCTCGGAAATCTACCTACAGTCGAAGGTCGTGTAACTTCGATATCCTTTCAAAGTCACCTTCGATATCCTTTTAAAGCAAAATTATACTTTTAATCCTCTGATACTTTGACAACGGATTTTTTAATAATACTAAATATCCAAAGAGAAACGAGAAAATCCACAATACTGAATAGAGCTTTTTCAAAGCTCTAGAAATTCAAGTTCGAAAATCGAAAGTACGGAACAATCCGAGAGCTTAAATATACTAAGATTACAGAAGCTTCAAAATCCAAAATATCGTAAAATCTTACAATACCCAGAGAAGCTTCGAAACGTCGTCTTTCAAAATCAAAACTTTCGAGCGATAAAAAAATCTTTAAAATCTTGAAAAATCATTTTCGCGAACCCAAACAAACCCAAACGATCCAGCTGTGAACAAACGTTGATATTTCCATCCGTAAAATTGATGGAATTCCGAGCTTGAGAAATAAAAGGAAAATTGAATAAAGTCTGGAAGAGTCGATGGACGAGAACGTTGAACGACACGGTTGGAGCGTTAACCCAGGATTATTCATCGACCAATGAATCTTCGCGTTCCGGGCGAATTCCAGATAAATGGAATTTTCTCAACGAGACGCGATGTTTTTTCCCCGGCGATGTTCGAAAACAATTTAACGATGAGGAAAAGTTGGCTCCTCTCGTGGTATCTAGCAAAAACCTACACGTACCTCGTTCCCAACTTTATACAACCTACAACCTTGAACGTATAGGTATTTTTTTTTTTTTTACGAGCACGAGAGATTCGCGAGTGATGGAAACTCGGAGGACGCCGAGCGTCGCGACGCCAGACGTCGTGGCTTGGCGCCGGGCGTCCTAGACGATGGGACAATGCCCGGGCTGGATCATGAGCTGTATTTTCCCAATGCTCGAACGGAACCACCAACGGACTCGAGGTTACGTGAGCAGTGGAGAACCGGAGCCAGCATCCACCCGAGAGATCGACCAACCGGAAGGAAAGAGAAATACGAACGACCGTGGAACAAAAAAAATAAGTAAAAAAAAAAAATAATAATAATAATAGCGAAGAAGGGAAAAAGAAAAATGTTTCGTCGCTTACGAGTCCAGAATTGCTTCCTTCGGTGCTTCGAGTAAAAGTAACGGAACGTACAGGGTGTCCTACGACGAAACGTCTTCCGTAAAATTCTGAGTCGGTACAAACATTCATGATTCTTGGATCGGGTGAATTATTTTTTTATTGCTTCATCAAATCTACCGGTTGATTCGCCTTGAACTCGACATTTCTAGGAAAAAATGTATTTTAGGAAGGTTTTTTTGGATTTTGACTGTGCAATTTTGAACTTTCGGCGAAAACTCGGGCATATTCGTAATCAGCGGAAAATTTCCGATCAAATACACCCTTTTAATACTCAAAAAACGAAAAAAAATTTTTTTCGACCTCCCAGGCCCGTTTTGCCGGAATCTCAAAAATCGCGATATTTCAAAGGGTCGTAGAGTAGGCTTCTTATATGATATCGAAAGACATTTGGAGGGTTTGGAAAAGGTTTTTGCCTAACTTAAACAATGGCGTTGGATTCGTATCGATATCTCTAATAGTT
>JAPYZI010006670.1:0-12805 GCA_030523105.1 Ophioninae sp. A BG-2022a
TTAAATTTAATTAATTCATTTTTTATATATTTTGGCAATAAAAAATTGTTCGAAATGATAATAAAAAATGACGAATGCGTTTTTCGTATATCCTAGCTTCTGAGAAATTGAAAATCGAATTTGGGTGATTCAAATACTTGTCTATTTTTATTTAAATTTCATTAATACATTTTTTATATATTTTAATAATAAAAAATTGCTCGAAATGATATTAAAGAATGACGAATGCGTTTTTCGTATATCCTAGCTTCTGAGAAATGGAAAATCGAATTTTACGTAGTTCGAGAAAAGTTTGAAAAGTAGTCTTAATTTTTGAAAATTCGTTTGAACCTCTTACACCTTGAAGGTATACAATTTTTCTAGCGTACGATAATGAGCCTTGCGCCGACTAATCAATGAAGTCCGTTCGGCCGAGTCGCTAATCTCGTTATAGCTATTTCTCAGCATTGGTATACACATCGTGTGTGTACGCTGAACTGGAGATTCCCGTTGACCAGGGTCACTCGACGTAATCTTTCGTGGTAAGAAAAAAAAAAAAAAACAAGGCGCGACACGAGAATCCATTTTTCAAATTGATCGGTCAAAAATGGAAGAGACTCGCCCTCCCGTATCGATTTCTGGCGTTCTCGGGGACAGATGTGAAAACTTATCAGCACGAATCGAAGATAAACGCGAAGCAAATGTCAATCGAAAGAGCGAAGAATCTCGCTCGTTATCGAACCTCGCCACGGCTCGATAGTCCACGGTACAAGAGTCATTGTCCTATGGAAAAGCCTTGGATTTCTAATCAAGCTCCTTTCCTATCAATTTTCTTCGTTCGTTCGACTCCTTCGTCGATCATGTTACAAACATTGATTTTCTTTCGCTCCTCCTTTATTTTTATGTCCTCGGACCCAGCGATAAGAAAAACGTCACGACGGGCGAGCCCAAACCCAAACGAAACATCGATAATATTGTTTCGAGATTTTAACAATATTCTCGATATTAGTATTTTTATTTTTATATTTAATTTTAAATTAATATTTTCATATTTCTTTTATTTAAACTTCTTTCTTTAATGGTTTTTTATTTTTTAAACTTTTCATTTTCGATAAAAAGTATTAAAAATAAATGTTTTATTAATATTTTTATATTTATTTTTTCATTAATATTTTAATATACAATTTTTCATAAATATTTTCATATTTCATTTATTTAAACTTCTTTCTTTAATGTTTTTTTATTTTTTAAACTTTTCATTTTCGATAAAAAGTATTAAAAATAAATGTTTTATTAATATTTTCATATTTAATTTTAGATAAATATTTTAATATTTAATTTACAATTAATATTTTCATATTTCTTTTCTTTAAACTTCTTTCTTTAACATTTTTTAAATTTTTAATACTTTTTATTTTCGATAATTTTGCAAAACTCCGTTTAAGAATTGCATCCATCCGAATCGGATTCATCTTGACGAAACGTGACTTTTCAAATTTCGCCAGTTACGTAAACATTCGATTGTCGATTTTTATTAGTTATGTTGATAAACGTGTCCTCAACATGTATGTCGACGTTATCAGCCATTTTGCATGTTTAATTTTTTTTTTTTTATAGATATTGAGGTTAGACGTGTTTTGGTCTGCTCGGCGATTGTTTCGCTATCGAAAACGACAATGCACCTGCCGACGCATAGTTGCTTGTCCGTGATGTTTTTGTGCGAAAAACAAGAGTGTAATCATGCCTCAGCCATCGTATTCACCGGACGTTGGACCCCTGCGAAGTTTTTTCCGTTCTCAAAACTGAAAAGATTCACGATCGAGAAAATAAAGAAATTATATTGTATTTAAACTATCGATGAATAAATAAACATTTTTATAGAAAAATAAAAAGTCACCTTACTTTTCGAACAAACCTCGTGTATCGTTTAAATCGAAAGTCCAAACGAATCGAAACGATTCGAATCTGAGTTGCGTCCCTGACACGTTTCTTAATTGTGATTCATAAAGAACCGTCGGTAAAGCCTCCCGAATGTCTTTTGTTGAAACAACAGTGAAACCCGACGATCGAAATAAAAATTTATCTCGTCGATCATCGTTTCGCTATCGTCCATTTTATACTTGGTCCGTTTGTACAGCCGAGCAATACGAAAGCAGATAATCTTAAAAACACGAATATCACTTCGACTCCTCAGACTGAAGGGTCTCAAAAATAAATTTAACGAAATAAACGCGATCGTCGAAAGGGATTGCGACATATCCGATAACGTTTTTGGGATGCCATCTGCGAAAACGTATTCGTCCAGTCCAGTCTCCTTACGTAAAGCCCGTGTGCATTTTCGGGGTTGGTCGTAAACGGGATCTCGATTCACGCAAAATCGTTAAAAAGTTCGAGCGAAAGCAAAGCGTAGTCTAATCGTAATGAGCGATCAATATTGAACCGGTATGCATATAACAAATTCTTCCAAAAGTAGAGGTTAGTTCGTAAATAGATAAAAATAATAATAATAATCACCTCTCCATTGTGCACTGGGTGTGCCACTACGTGTAGGGAAGACAGAGAGAGAGAGAGAGAGATTGTGTGTGTGTATGTTTGTGAGAGACAGTGTGAAGGGAGAAAACTACAGCGTTCGCAGTGCCAACTGCAATACAGAAATATTTTTCGGCACTAAAAAGATCGTGCATAGAATCGCGTCGAATTATCGAAGAACCGTTCGGAAATGTACAAAACAATGTTCACTTTATGGAATAAAAAGGAACGGTAGACTCACCGATGGAAATCCAAGTCCTCGGTGTTGTTTTCTCGACTCGAGTCCTGAAGTCAGGACTCTCTCTCTCACGTCATTCACACAAATAAAAATCAACGATATCCTCTCCCTTTCTCTGTGTTTGTTTTCTTTTTTTTCGCTTTCCTCCTGCTTCGCCCTCTGTCGTTTATTCGTTACGAATTTCGTGGTCCAGCACCCGATGTTTCGTTATTTCGAGGCTCGATCGAACGTTGCCTCGTTTTTCGTAAAACCCTGCCCAAATAATTACGCCTCTTTCGAGACCGATTCGAAACACACTGCTCAAACTTCCGGTAAAACGTATTTCAACTGTTTCCTCCTGCGTTTTTATTTTGAAAGAACGCGTTTTCCGTTGTTTGCGCTTTTTTTTTTGTTTTATCGATGATCGACAATGGAGATTCGCTCGGGGCGCTACGAACACGAACCTTCCACGCGATGAGAGTACGAGAAGTACACTGAGAATCCCTCTGTCGATGAGCCGGGTAACACCTGACCCCCGTACGCATGCCTCGCTTCTCAGCGCCGATCCTGCGCACTTGTCGCGCAAAACTCGACGCGTTTCACTGCACCCGGAAAACATCGTGTCACGAATTCACACCGAAAATTCAAGCAGTTTCACTTATCGACGAGCCAAAAGAATTTACATGCACTTGTTTTAATATTAATATCATAGTCCCGTATGGATATGCAATGATGAGAATTTTCTGCGCTCGAACGTAAAAAAAGATTGAACGATATAACCTATTCTCGATGTTTCGTACACAAGTGAAATTGCCGACGAAGACGCTTCACGTATGAAACGGGCGAAATGCAACGGAATTTAGAAAGATCTACACTTTTTCGTATCGATTCGACTCAATTGTCCTTTACCAAAACTATCGACTGAAGCACTGTCTCGATAAGCCGAGTTACTTCGAAATAATTCTCGAGTATAACGAGCGCGGCCATCTTTGTTGCGATGTAAAGCATACGCTAAAAGACATTGTACATTATTAGGGATATTCAATTGAAAAAACATTATTCTGTTAATAACATTCTATTAAATTAAAAATTTTATAATCACGAATGACTATATTATTTTTTTAAATAATTGTGAATATCTACGAAGACCGTAATGTTATTTACTCGAATATTTTATAATGCGTCATAAATAATAAACATACACTATGAGAAATTATAAGAAAATGAGAAATCAATGTTATAACAAAAATAAGTAACGGCTTTTATAAAGAAAAAACAAAAACTTTGAGATATTTACAATGACTTTCGTGATAAATGAAATTCAGGCAATGAAATCTATTAAAAAAATTAAAATAAGAAAAAGCTAATAATGAGGTAATAATGATCGAATAAAAACTGGTTACAATGATTAAGGATTTCGAAAGAAATTACACTATTGCTTTTCTAATTTCTGAGTAAGACAGGATTCGTTCTTTTTTTTATTACAGTGGTATGAAAATGACATAGGCACATTTTATTCTATATATTTTAATTGAAATAGATTTTTTCCTTCCTCATATATATTTCCATGTATCGCTACGTACGTATGTATACAATTCGAAAATGTTTGTTTTTTTTTCTTGTTTTATTAACTCTCCCGGTTACTCCCTCGCTAATATATCCTGATTTAATAAGAAATTAGTCTTGACTTGTTCAATTAAAAGGATTGACAGTTCAGGTGTGTCAATCGAGTAAATTTGTGATAGAAGTCTTTTTTACGCTTTATCTAAATGCACGTTCCACGTTTACGGTTGTTTTCATAGTGTGGGTGTGTATCTGTTTGTGTGTGTGTCCGATCTCGTAACCTAATCAACGATGCAAGTCCTAGTTGGATAGTAAATATCTCAGTAATTTAAGATATTGGGAAATTCATTGACACTGGCGACCTCTGGAATTGCAGTGTTAAAAAAAAATGGCTCACGTTTGACACGACAATATTTCAGAATATTGAATATTCTATGAAAATTGTTACAATCAGTGTACAACGATGAATCCTATGATCGTATCTTAAAAATTTGGTGGGATGTCCTTACTTCGATTCCCTATTTTGTCATTTAAACACTTCTCTTATGTTCTCTTGCAAACTTCACGGAGGTTCGGCGTACGAATTAGTTCGAGTCCGCGCCACCAGGGTCGTACGTTACATATACATTCCCAATCGTACCACTCTCGAGATATTCTATGGCTTTTTATCCTCGCGTTCGTACGTGTCACATGAGTTTTGGTTCCTCCAAGCAAAAAGTATTTTCACTATTAAACAAACATATTCGCAAGTGGGGAAAAACGGATGTAAAATAGCGCGCTTTTAAACGTTATTAAAGAATCATTTTTTGAAATAAATCGATCAACATCATACTCGTCATCGTGCTAAATTTACGAAAGTCGCGGGTGAACAAAGAATTGTCGTTACAATTCGTTTCTCAATCCGCTTTTATCCCACCGATGTTATTTTTTATCTCGTGAATCCGGCGCGATCTTCATCGCTCGACTATGCGAGAAATAAAAGATGATTTAAACGAATGAAAACACGGGTGGTTCGATCGGCCTCTTAACGAGGAACAAAGATTCGACCATTGCATCTACAACAGAAATCTTTCAAATTCTTTTATCGTTCCTCCGGTTTCATTTTTTTGGTTAATGTTTTGTTTTTTTTTATATAACAAAATATGGCATCGTACATTTTAAAGACACGCCAATAAGGCCGCGCTCGCGTTATCCGCGGCGACGAGCGCGTGCTTGCGCGATCGCCCTCATGAGAAAAGTAAAAAATAAAAAGGAAAGGAAGAAAAATAAAAAAAGGTATGTAACTCTAACGATAAAATAAAATACTGGACTTGTTTCTCATTGCGTTGACAGTATCGGAAATTTCTCTCTTTTCTATCGCGTACTTTTTTTCTTTTCTCTCTCTCTCTCTCTCTCTCTCCCTCTCTCTCTGTCTTGAGTTTACAAGTATGGAAAGGAGATTGAGAACGAGCGCGCACGCGTTCACTACGATAGTGAAGATTGATTTTATAAGTTGTATTAACTATTTTTTTCGTGTTGTTTTCAAGATTCATAAAATTTATATCGGTTTATCTCAGTATCATCACAGAAAAGCTATATATACATATACGCCTATTTACACGAAGTGTATTTTTGTATGTCGCGTTTTTTGTATGTGTGTGCTCGTGTACGTAACGATTTGTAACGTTTTTTCCGCCTGTTACATGTACAGTGTGTGTGTATATATACGTATAATTCAAACTATACAAATCAATAGGTAGTCTCGATGTAACGCAAACGATAATAAAGGGCAATCGGGAATAATCGTATGAATCGTTATTGTTATTGCAAGTATTAATTGCAGAAAACGCAGGGTTATATCTTTTCCCATGGTTTTTTCAGTGCCGATAGCGATTTCGGTTTACGGATATGTACACGCGTCGACACATCTCGCGAATGTGGATTATCGTTGGACGATTCGTCGGTGAAGAAACGTTTTAGGAAGAAAACGGTTACGAGCAATCAACGGGCTAAAGTAAGGTTAAAACAAGTGATCGAAAACTCGGAATTTTCGTTTCTTTTTTGTTGCAGCGAAACGATTCGCGACTCTGCGACTATATGAAGGATGTTCATACGGTGAACATTTGGTATTTTTTGTTTTGTGTTTTTCTTATTTTTCATTTTTACGCAATACGGTAGCGATTAATATCCTGAGATTCGAAAGTTCTTGATCGCCGACAGTAATCGAGGGTCTCGAAAACCCCGGACGGTTCTATTTTCCTTTCGAGATCCTCGAATCTACTCGCGTTACAAGCTTTTTCGTTCTAAATTTGTACAATTTAACGCGCCTAGCGAATTATCGAATTATTTTAAATCTTAAATCTGGTTCCTGGTTTTAAACGATTATCGTCCCGTTCTTTCGTTTCTTTTGTTTCTTTTTTTTTTAGTTTTTTATTCGTTTTCTTTTTTTTTTTTAAGGACCATTGAAAAATAAGACGTTTTACGGCCACTCTCAGTTTCCACTAAATTGTCATGCAGCTCTTTTTTTTTTCTCCTCGTTACGTTTCGACTCGTATATCCGAGGCTCGCGTTATTACGACTATACCGATTATATACTTTTGAATATCGATGTTCGGATATAACAGAGGATACGGAAAGTCTCGTTGATTCGACGAAAAAAAGAGACGATATTGGTCGACTATTTATCGTGTAATTATTCATAACGCGTTATTCGCTTGACAATTCCGTGCAACGTTGCGTATTCTCTTCGCTTCGCCCCGTTAATTTTTTGTCTCAATTATTTATTATCGTTATTATTATTATTGTTATTATTATTATTATTATCATATCGATAATTCGATATCAGACGTAATAACGAACGTATCTCGAAGAGTAAATACGCTTTAAAGACACGCGCTATCTCTAAGCGGAACAACCGATTTTATTTCTCTTGCGAGTGAATTTCAAGTAGCCCACGTGACAACGCCGACGAAAATCGAGACTTTACGTTTAATTACGCTAATATTGAGTGACCGACGCAATTCCTCAATGAAGACATTCGTAATTATCTTTTCGAGCATTTACGTTATCATTACGTTTCAATTACGGTTCGTGTTTGTCTTTTCTGTTTTTTTTTTTTTTTTTTTTTTTTTTTTTTTTTTTTTTTTTTTTTGATTTTTTTTGTTTTTATTATTCTATTTTTTTTTTTTTTTTGATGAAATTCATCGTCCACTCTTGGTATCCTTTTGAGAACGTTTTCCGATCAGTCGAGTCAGACCCTGTTTATCTCAGCGAACTCCTTGCTCGGCGATTGATTCTCGTTGTTCCTCCGTGATTTGCATTTCCTGTGGAATTCCGTGAGCGGCATAACCAACATGAGGAATCCACTGAGGGCGATGAAAAAACCGGCCAGATAAAACGACAAATCGTAAGTTCCTGTTATGTCGTACAGCCACCCTGGAATATCAAAAATACGATATATGTCATAATCACTTAATGAGAGAGGAACGAGATGAGAGATTAAAAATAATATTTTGAAGTTTAGAGGCTACAAAAAAAAACAGCCGATGAAAGGCGTCTCATCGAGACTCACAAATTGTTGCCTTTCCGAGAGACAGAAACGTGGGTGGATAAAACGCTAATTGATCCGGCTGCTTGTGACCTTTGATACGTAACACACCGCATTATGTCAATTGTGGAGACATTCGTGTAAAAGACGTTCAACCTAAATTCGTACCACAGCGAAGTTCGCCCCGTTCCTCGATTAATTTCCTGTTATCATCTTACAGTTCTATCACCAATGAGACAGCTCGCGAACATTTATCGACGTTTCCGTTTTTCAACACCGCGAAAGTTATACCTCCCTTTAAAACGGGATTCTACTTTGAAACTTTGAGGAAAAAACGATGTTTTTCTTTTTTTTTCTTCTCATTTTTCGAAAGTATATGTATTGAAGATTTATTATTATTGAGGGCAAGTTTAGCTTTTTGTTTTGGAAAATTTGAAGGTGTCAAAATTGAATTGGCTAAGTTTAAGTTTGCTGAATTTGAATTTGCTAAAATTGAATTTGCGGAATTTGAATTTGTTGAATTTAAATTTGCTAAAATTGAATTAGCTAAACTTGAATTTGCGAAAATTGAATTTGCTAAATATTAATTTTCCAAAATCCAATTCTAGCAAATTCAATTTTAGGAATTGGCAAATTCCAATTTGCCAATTCCTATGAATACAAAATTTGGCAAATTCCAATTTAAGGAATTAGAATTTGGGATCGTTAGATGTGGAACTTTCAAAATTGGCAAATACAAATGTTACAAAATAAAAATTTGAAAAAAAGGATGAAACAGTTTTAATAAACGAAATATCATAACGGCTTCTTTACTAAATAGCTAATGAGGGAGTCCCATTAATGACACGCAAGCGTATCGCGTGTCAAGGTCACCAAAAGATCTAGGTTACTTAAATCGATCTTATAAATAGGTCAATGAAATATAAATTAACAACGAGTATTAAAAGTACACCGTTACGTTACATCGATCGACAAATCTCTCAAAGAAAACTTTGACGCTCGTTTTTCAAGAATTATTCTCTTTTCGTACGTCTGATACCGACCAGCTAGTGGAGGACCCATGAGATTGGCGATTCCCTGCACGAGAAGCAGAAGTCCGTAGGCGTTCGTGAATCTTTCCAGAGTTATGACTTCGACGAGGATGATGCTCGTAAGGCTGTAATTCGCGGCTATGAAGAGACCGAACGCACCGGAAACCGTGCAAAGACCCCAGTAGTTCGTTATCACCATTGGTATGAGCCCGGTTACAGCGCCGCAGAGTATCATACAGCCTGCGTATACCAGCGATGCGTTTACCCAAGCTATGTCACCTGCCCATCCTAAGAAAATCTTTCAAACACAATAAACGTCATTACTGAGGAGGGAATATTTTTGAACGAACTAAAGAACGAAAATGAAATTAGGTTTGGAAAATAAAAAATTGTGGAATTAAAAGTTAGAAGATTCAAATTTCGCGAATTCAAATTTGGTGAATTCAAATTTGTCAAATTTAAATTTGTCAGATTCATATTTGGTTAATTCAATTTTGTCAAATTCATATTTGTCAAATTCATATTTGGTAAATTCAAATTTGTCACATTCATATTTGGTAAACTCAAATTTGTCAAATTCATATTTAGTAGATTCAAATTTGTCAAATTCATATTTGGTAAATTCAAATTTGTCAAATTCATATTTGGTAAATTCAAATTTGTCAAATTCATATTTGTCAAATTCAAATTTGTCAAATTCAAATTTGTCAAATTCATATTTGTCAAATTCAAATTTGTCAAATTCAAATTTGGCAAATTAATATTTAGCAAACTCAAATATGATGAACGAATATTTCGCCAACTCGAATTTGATAAACTAATAAATGGCAAAATAAGTTGAAAAATGAATAAAAGGAAGAAACCCAAACCCAAACAAACTCTTCCGGCGCAACGAAGTATTTGTTTGATTATCCAACGACAACGTAACGGCGTATAAAAAATCGGTAAAAAAAAGATGGCTGTTATCGGGGTTGGGTAATAGACTCACCTCGCCAGTCATGTTCATAATTCCAATAACGGAGATGAGTATAGATGCGTCGGTTTCGCTGAAGCCCATCTCGATGGCGTTGTCGGTTAGATAAACGTAAGGCACGTCGTACCACGTATGCAGCAAAAAATTACTTATCGAAAAGAGCAAGAATCTCAAATCGGCAAAGTGGGAAAAGTCTAGCATATCAACAACGAGATCCCAGAATTCCCATAGTCCAGCGTACCAGACGAGTTTCGTTTTGGCAATGGTGGTCATCGAGTTGCGATAAATATCGGGGCAGCTGGAGGCTCGTAATCTGTATCTGTTGATGTTGAGCATAGCGCCGCGATAAGTCAAGCTGTGTCTGTGAACGCGAATATCTTTGAGATAAGCGGTGGGCATTCTGCGTTGGGGTTCGAGAGTAGCCGATCTTTTCAGGGGTCTATCAGGATTGATTTTCTTGAGCCACCATAGATAAGCGGCGTCTTGATGTTGCCAGTTTTTCCGCAAACGATCGGTACCATCGTCTTTGGTCGGGTTATCCTTTTGGGTCTCGGGTGAGTTGATATCAAAAATGATTCGATTAACGGGACGATCCTTTTCATTGATTCGCGTACCGCTGGTGTTGGATCGTTGTTCCCGATGAGTATCGAGATCGGTTCGATCGTCAGGGGGTGTTTCATTGATGGCACCGGAGTCGCTGAAGCTACGGGAGGATATGAGCAAACCGGGATAATTTTGCAGCAAAACGTTATAAACGTTTTTCCTCGTGCTCAAAAGTTCGAGTACTTCGAGGGGTACTTTTTCACCGTTCTTGACGAAAGTCGGTAAGCTCACGAGGCTGGAGAACAATTTACCTCCGTCGTCGTGTTCGGCCTCTTGAGCGTTCCGCAAGCTCTCAATAATCATTGCGTTAGCCGAGCTACTGGCGGCTGAAAAAGAATCTCCGCTGCAGCTCTGTAATCTCGTAGTTCTTTTGCGTTCCCTGTTCGCGCGTCTTTCCGCAGTTTTAGCTTTTGCCCTGATAGTCGTCCATTCGAGGTCTCTCATGAGGCACCCGCAAACGGCGAGGTTCAAAAAAAGACCGGCCAATACGAGGGTCGTTCCTCGCCATCCGTACTCAGCCAGCAAGTATTGCGTTACAGGTGCGAATATGAAAGTTCCGATGCCACTTCCGCATACCGAAAGACCGGTCGCGAACGATCGTTTCTTGTCGAAGTAATAAGCGACTATAACGACAGCAGCGACGAAGCAGAGCGAGAGCCCGAAACCAGCGACGATACCAAACGTGAATATCAGTACTTCCATCGAGCTGGCGAAAGAGCTGATTACGAAACCAGCGGTAGCGAGGATACTTCCGGCTATGGATACTCTGCGACATCCGTATCGATCGGTCAAAAAACTCGCCACCGGTCCGGACAATAGTGGCATCGCCATGAACAAACTCCCGATCCAAGCAGTTTTCGATTTGCCCTCCCCGAAATAATTCAAAAATTCAACGTAAATAACACCGAACGAAAACGTAATGCCGTCCGCTATGAGATTGACCATGAAAGCGGCAGCTACGACTACCCAACCCCAACCACCGTCGGGTGGTCGCGCTTCCGAGTATTGTTCGAGGCTCGAATTGTCCTCCGAACTGCTCGAGCTCGAAGTTGATATCGATGGACTCGGATGTTCCTCTTTTTCATTTCCCGATATCTTTCTCGAGACCTTGTTGAATTGAACGTGATGAACGTGCTTGTTCGATGAAACGTTGTCGCCCGTTGCTTTACCGTTTACCAATTTTTCCGTGCTCTTCTCAGTTTCCGGTGAATTCCCGTTCGGACTCGATAAATTATTCAACGTGGATTTATCACCGGTCCCGTAAATAGTGCACGGGTTTGTCTCCGGATGACTCTTGAATTTTTGAGGACTCGATTTTTCGGGCCTGTAAAGACCCCTCGAATTTTTCGGTGTCGTTTGCTTCGAGCTTTCTCGAGCCAATTCTTCTTTCGCTTCGCGTCTTATCGATAACACGAAATCCCTCAATTCTCCCTGCGAAAGATCGTCCTTCTTCAATATCTTTTCTTCTTCGTGGCTGCTTGATAATTGATTAGTATCATCCTCGTTGGAATTTAAATTTATTACGACCAGGCTTTTCTCGAAATCTTCGATTCTTGGATTATCCTCGGTGAATATTCGCTTCCCCGTTGCTTCAGACGCTTTTATCGTACTCTCGTTCTCCTCCTCGTTATCCACGTTCGTTATAGCTTTTTTCACTTTGTTCGGTTGGCTCGTTGAAGTTATCGATGTTTTTTCTTCGGGTATTAGATTCTTCGGGTCTTCGGGCCATTTGGTCTCGACCTCGAGGACAACGGGCTCGATCGTCGCTCCCTCGTCGCCATTGAACTTGGCCCAGCTTGCCATCTTCCTTCGTGAATCTCTCTTTCTCTCTCTCGCGCACTCTTCTTCTCTCTCTCGCTACTAATTCCCCTTCGGTTCCTCTCTCCTTTGTCTCTCTTGTTCCTTCAACACTTTCGGCCTATCTTTCGCTCTCTCTCGCCCTCTTTCTTCAACTTCTGAATATTTCGTTCTCTTTCCTCGAGACGAAGCTCGCCAAGTTTCGCGCGAGGCACTGGTGCGGATTAAAGCCCCGGCAAGGTCGCAAGAACCGAGTGCGAAGCAAGGAGCGAGAGAACAAGGTTTTCCACCAATTTCCCACTTGCAACAAAAACAAACGAAAAATCCGAAGCCAAAAAAAATAAAAAAAATAATACAGCGAGCTTCGTAAGATATAGCTGAAGATGTAAGCCAATTATCTCAGCGACGCGCAACGTGGATTTTCTTTTTTTTTGCGTTTTTGCGGTTTCTTTTTACCGCTCGATCAAAAATCGAGCACTCGTGACGAATTTTTTCGTTTTTTTTTTTTTTTTTTTTTTTTTTTTTTTTTTTTTTTTTTTTTTTTTTTTTTTTTTTTTTTTTTTTTTTTTTTTTTTTTTTTTTTTTTT
>JAPYZI010006671.1:0-10999 GCA_030523105.1 Ophioninae sp. A BG-2022a
AAAAAAAAAAAAAAAAAAAAAAAAAAAAAAAAAAAAAAAAAAAAAAAAAAAAAAAAAAAAAATAGCTCTAGTAAAAATTAATCCATTATTTATCGGATAAATGGCTTTAGTTATCTGTACCTAAGATTGGTAACCGTTAGATGGCGTTGGAAAGACGACGTTTCGGACTGGACGAATTTTAGCGACGGTTTTGTGATCTTTGTTGACGCGGTTTGTGATATTGGTTGGCTCGAGAAGAAAATGGATTTCTTTTTACTACAGCTGATATAAGCGAGAAATAATTGCCAAGTGCGCACACTTGCCCCAAACGAAAACGTTGAGTTTCCAAATAATTAATAAATCGAAATACGCGACAATTTTCGATTTATTTATTTATTCGAAAAGAAGCGACGTCTTTCGATTGATTAAGTATTTGAAAAAAATACTTTCTCGCTCGAGGCAAGTGTGCGCTCTTGTGAATTCTTTTGTCTCTTATATTAGATGCAGTAAAAAGAAATCCATTATCTTCCGGAGCCAATTAATCACAAAACCATCGCTGAAGGATTTGTTTGGGTTTGTTTGGGTTTCTGCTGTACGAAATTTCATTTTTCCAACGACATCTCCTGGTTATCCATCTTAGTTACAGATAACTAAAGGCATTCGTTGGAATAATCATGGATGTCTTTTTACTAGACCTAATAATGGGAGAACGTCGAGTGTCGATTCGGTCTGAAGGATTGATTCTTCGACTGGAATTCAGCAGCCTCGTCTTTTTTGCCATTCGATGGGTACCCTCAAAAGACCAACGGAATTCCAAAACTTTTCGAGCCGTTGGCCGTGCCGGTGTGATTTAAAGAAAAAAAAGAGAATAAAAATGGAAAGTGCGAAGTGCTGTTGATATCCATCGATGACAGAGATCGAAGAAAGCCAGAGACTTCCCACTGCTTTTTTGTTCGACCAACAACGACATCGTTATTTCCCAGTCCTCTTCGTACATCCCCTTTCCTAATTTACAATGGGTGGATTAACGAGTCGGGTTGAAATCTCCAGAAGAGCATCCTCGATTCTTCCCTTATCGTAGCTCTCTCTCTCTCTCTCTCTCTCTCTCTCTCTCTCTTTTTCTCTTTCACCCCTGTTTCGATTCGGAGGCTATCGAATGTCTCTCGAATCCTCTCTTTATTTACCGCACCATCGCGATATTCGCGAACTCAAGGGGAGGCCCTGAAACTGTCAAAATCCTCGAGACATCTGCGCTCCGGAAAAAAAAAAAGAAATGGAAAAAAACGATTTTCACAAAAAATAAGATAAACGGCGGAATTTAAAAAAAAAAAGAGAGATGAAAGAATCTATGGGATTTGAAGAAACTGACTTGTCAAGGAAAATCCTATATCAGTCCGGGATCTAATTACCAGTAGCTGTAAAAATAAAAAAAAAATTATAAAAAATGGTTTTCAAAAATAAAGAAAAGAGAAACGTCAGAAATAAACAAAAAAATTGTTTTTAAAGATTCTATGGGGTTTGAAGAAACTGACTCGTCAAGAAGAATCCTATATTATTCCGGGCTCCAATTACCAATAGCTGTAAAATGAATAAATAAAAAACCGATTTAAAAAAAAAGATAAACGTCAGAAATACAAAAAAAAAATGTTTTTAAAGATTCTATGGGGTTTGAAGAAACTGACTCGTCAAGAAGAATCCTATATTAGTCCGGGCTACAATTACCAATAGCTGTAAAATGAATAAATAAAAAAGCGATTTAAAAAAAAAAGATAAACGTCAGAAATATAAAAAAAAATTGTTTTTAAAGATTCTATGGGGTTTGAAGAAACTGACTCGTCAAGAAGAATCCTATATTAGTCCGGGCTTCAATTGCCAGTAGCTGTAACCCACAAAGAAACGATAAGACCGAATTCTACCAGCAGAAGAAGAAAAGAAAAAAAAATGAACCGCGCGAAGGAGGGACGCTCGATGAATGAGAGAGAGAGAGACAAAAAAAAAATAGAAAATGCGAAAGCTCGTTCGGAAACCCAACACCGAATATCTCTTTGGGCTGCCACCGAAACGATCTCTTTTCTCAGCATTGCTTCATTCCTCTCTCTCTCTCTCTCTCTTTCTCTACATTTTTTTTCTCTTCTTCTTCTTCGTCCCCAGTCTCGGCTGTTCCTGCATCCCTATCTCGGTCTTTTAATTCGGTAAGGGCCAAAGCGAAGCACGAGGCTCACCCTCTCGAGTATTAGGAACATCGGGAACCAGCGACGATCCGATCTGGTTCCAAGATCGTAAAGGAGATCTCATTCTCGCTCGTCGCCCTCTGCCGCTCTCGTTTTCAGCTACCGACCGCCCCTCACCTTCCCCTCGACCTCTTTGCCCAACTCCCATTCGGAGACTCAAGACGGATCCTTCACGCGCGGGAAAAAAGGAGATGAAACGGTCGACAGAAAAAAGAGAGAGAAAGAGAGAGAAAGAGAGGGAGAGAGATGATGATGATGATGATGATGATGATGAGGATGAATTTTTTTATGCCTTAGTAAATAAATTTCGAGCAATTTGAGAAAAACAAATTTATTAGAAAATAAAATAAAATATAAAAATCTTACAAAAATAATAACTCAATAATAATACAACGGAAAATACAAGAGAAAAACGCAAAATAAACAAAAAAAAATGCAATATGAATAAAAAGGGAGAGAGAAAGATTCGATTAAATGTTTATCGAGACCTTTGGGGCTGTGCATAATTCATTAACGCAAATCGTAACTAAAATCACAATGCCAATGTTTAAAGAAAACAGTAATAATAAAAATCATAAAATAAAGAAATTGAAATAAAAGTTCAATTAAATAAAAATAAAATTCATTTAATACATACAACGGTTAAACGAGAGGAAATAAAATTAAATTATAATTAAACCAAACAAAATGAAAATTTAATTCAACTGAAATCCGATAAATGAAGTATAGTAGAAATTCAATTAAATCAAATAAAAATTCAATCAAGCTAAATTAAATCAGATAAAAACAAATACAAATAATGTTTGCGTATATCCTAATAACGCAGTATTAAAAATGACACAATTAATTGAAATTGCAACTAAAAATAAATATTATAATGCAAGCATTAACAATAATGGTGCGATTAATGAGAATAAAAATAAAAACAAAGAGAGTACGACAGAGAGAGACAGAAAAAGATTTTCGTACGCGCGTGACCGGAGGCGCGGGTTACTTCAGGTCTAAAAGTGATTCGATACCTTGAAAACTTGAACGGGAGAGTGGTTGTGGACCGGCTTCTTTTTTCTTCGAGAGAATCTACGCGCACGTGAACGCGTTCTCTTCCTCCCACGAGTTTAGCCGGCGAAGTCTTTGTGCTTTTGGATTCCCCTTCATCCCCCGGAGGCTGCGCGCGTTCCTCCTCAAGTTCCTGCTAAAAGTCCCGTGCGAAGGGATTTACGACATTCCAATGGCACTCAACGGGGGTGGGAAGCATCAATGGACGGCTACGAACGAATCTTCCAAATACTTCGAACCGTTCACCATGGAGAGCCTCGCTTGGACCTCCCCTGGACTATCTTGGCTACCGAAATGCTCTATCCGTTCCATTCGCTGTTTCGTTGCAACCAACGTTGCGTTTCATCGACTACGAACTTTGCAAACCGGAATATTCATTTTTGACGATAATTATTGTCATTCGTGAGTCCAAATCGACTCGGTCGAAAAAAATTTGACGGATAACGATTTTCATTGAGATTCCTCAATTACGAAAAATTGAGGAAGGATATTAGAATGGACTATGTGGAGGGGGGATGCGATTGGACGTTTTCGATTGCGTTAGAAAAAAAAGAATTTTTATTTTAATTCATATTTTTGTTTTAGAATTTTTAGAATTTTTATTTTAATACATATTATTATTTTAGAATTTTTAGAATTTTTATTTTAATACATATTTTTATTTTAGAATTTTAAAAATTTTTATTTTAATCCATTTGATTTATATTCCATATTTATATGGCTGAAACAATATAGTATTTTAATATATCAAGTTTGAATATTATTCATTGCATTGTGCTTGAAAAGAAATTATGGAAATTGTGATTTTTGAAAAAAATGTTTGTTTTTCGATGTGAGACCTCGTACGCTATTTTTCTTATTCCTGGTGTTTTTGGATTTTTCATGTATTTTTGTATCCAATCAAATATTCGGTATTAATCGATAAAAAAATTAATAAATATAAAATAAAGGAAGACAAATTAAATATAATAAAATAAACTGGACGCAAATATCCACGTTTCAGTGACACAAATTTTGACGTGTTGCCTTCTCTGAAATTGGCACCCCTCAATCTTCAAAATAAAAAATCTAAAAAAAAATTACAATCTCAATATTCATTAATTTATATTTCAACAATTATTTCCTTCAAAAATAATTATTTTAATTATTAATTTTCAAATAATTACCAATCGCGGCTTCTTTCCCCATTATTCTCAATAAATAAAAAATAAATAAATTCGATTCTAATAACCAATTAATTAAAAACACTGAATTAAATTAATTTTCATGTCAACAATTCCAATAATAATTTTCACTTATCAATATTAAAAAAAAAAAAAAAAAACGATTTTTAATTGAAACGAGTAAAGAATGAGGTCGGAAAAATTCGATCTTATTTGTCCACAAAATGGGACGAAACCATCAAAACTGCGGGATGAAAAAAATCTCACGGTAATCAGAGAGGGGAAAGGTGATTCGAGAGGAAAACGTGTTTTTCTCAGTTTCCATTCTTCCTCGCTCTGCATACTCCGTGTCTCATTTCTTTTTTTTTTTACTACCTCGTACCCACCGTTCACGCGTTTTTTTGTCATCAAGAGAGAGAGAGAGAGACAAGTATATATTTCGTACGAGTCGGAGTTTCGAAAAGTACGAAAAGTTGTTTTTTCACCTGGGTATAGGAATAAAGGTGGAAGGAACGAGTAGTTCACGACGGGGTACCGGACTGAGAGTCGAAGTGCATTTTTTTTTCTTTTTTTTTTTTTTCAAGGAAAAATAGGAGTCCACTGGTGGTAGGTTGTACGCGATCTTGGCAACTGGAAGACGATACACAATTGAAGGTTCACCCTAGGAGAGGGGAAACGTAGTAACGAGAGGAAGAAAAAATATAAGGAAGTAAAGAAAAGGAGGGAGGAACTGGTGGGTGGTGAGGGAATATAAATAGCTCGAGTTTATCGGCAATCTCGTGTCCTCCCATGGTCGGGTTACACGCGAAACGTGCCGCCGCGATTTGCTCTTCCTCTTCTCTCCTCCTGTCTTTCCCACTACGGAATAAGTTGAATGAATAGCAACCCCCCCCCCCTCCCTTTTCCATCTTCCTTCACCCCCGCTCCTCGACGAGAACCGTGGAATTTCATTCACGACTCGGCCGATGCTTCTCGGAGCCCTCTCCCCCCCTCCTCCTCCTCCTCCTCTTTCCTCTTTTCAAAGCTGAATCTCCGCAGAGGACATCTCACTTCGAAAACTCCAGCGGCGATATCGGTTCGACTCGGCCGTTAACGGCGATCGAGAAATTAATCCGAAACGCACCTCTTGTAGGAAACAACCGGATTCGAATTGAATTTTGAGAGGATTCGAGCTTGATTGGAGATTTTATTGGGGTGTTTGAACGTCGGGATGGATTCGTGGTGGATTCAGGTGGATTCAGACGATTTAATTGTGGATTCAGACGAATTTAGGTGGATTTAGAATATTCCAGTCGGTAATGTGGGAATTCCTGACCGGATTCATAGTGGATTCGTACGTTTGGAGATTGGTAACGTGGCTCTTTTTTTTTTAAGGATTCGAGATGGACTCGTAGGATTAGTTGGATTATAGGAGAATCCTGAGGGATTCGAATTTGATTCGGCTATAGGATTGTAATGGTACACGACTATGTTAAAAATATTCCAAATTTCGAATTGAATTTGTTCAACCAAATCCTGCTCAATAATACAGTAATTCTGGAGGAGTCAAACTGGATTCGTACAACAATTTCGATACGGTTTGAATCCGGAAGGATTCAAATCGGATTTTTGGCAACGGAATTCCACTCGATAATACGATAACCTCTCAGGATTCAGAGTGGATTCGTGCGATCGAATCCAGCTCAATAAAATACAAATCTTGGATTTCACTGAGGAATTTTTGTTAGAATCCAATGAACAATCCATTATATTTGTTTGGGTTTGTTTGGGATTCTCACCAGATCGTAGGATCAACGATTCGAATCCAACTGGAAAATCAGTCGAATTTCCGTTTTGGCAACCATTAGAGGTACGATCCTTTACTTCAATGAAAAAATCAACAAGGCTTCGTTGAAAACGTTTCAACGTTTTTTTCACACCGCGTGTAAACTCGTTTTCACGGAGCTTCGTTATCTCCTCGAGGATCCTTTGTTCGTTTCAACTTGGCGCGATCCATAACACGGTTCTCATTACGGAAAAAAAAAAAAAATTCAAGCCCTGGCCGAGTCCTCGGTACGATTTTTGTCGGCGGGACCGTTTGCGAACGAGACCGTCGCGCAGGTGGGATTCCGCGCACACGTTGAAAACCGGCGCAGCCTAATCTCGGCGCTCGGAAGCCCCCCCCCCCCAGGGATTAGGCTCGTTAACTCCCGCAGGACACATCTCTCTTCCGTTCGTTCTTGTTTCCCACGAGGATCTGCGGCCTCGCTTCCTTTTTCTCCATCGATCTTTCGTCGATCCGCCAAAAAAAAAAAAAAAAGAAAAAAACATGTTTGGAACGATAAATGACCAATTTTTGAGACACTTGGCTGGGGACTGTCATAACTCAGTCAAGTGCCCCAGAAATTATTATTATACACATACATTCGTCATCGATTTTTCGAAACTTATTTTTTCTTTTTTTTCTCCTTCCTTTTTAAAGATAAAAAAAAATCAAGTTTTCTTTCGAGCCAAAAAAACGAAAAACAAAAAATCGTAGCTGGAGGCTACGCTGGAACTTTCGTAAGAAAAAAAAAAAGAAAACAAAAAAAAAGAGCATCCTAAAATCCTCAGCTCTCGGTACTCTCCGACGGTAAACCGTATTAGCCGAGAGGCTGGTCCAAGTCCAAAAACCAACAAGCTTCAACGTTGCGCTTGTACACACGATGTATTTTTTATTTTCTATTTTTTTTTTTTTTTTTATTTTTCTTTTCGTTTTTTTCCTTCTTTTTTTTTCGTTGCGACGTATAACGAGATTTTGCCGAATAAGGAGAGAAAGCTTCGGGAGGAAAGCCTATTAAGCTTGGCCCGTGGCCACGAGCGGAAAAACGCGAGAGGAAAAATAAGACGAGCCACGAAGTTCCGGCGCACTGAAAATACACTCGGAGTACACAGGAACTTCAACCAGCAATTCTCTCCCCCCCCCCCCCCCCCCCCCCCCCCCCCCCCCCCCCCCCCCCCCCCCCCCCCCCCCCCCCCCCCCCACCCCCCCCCCCCCCCCCCCCCCCCCTCCTCAAAGTTTTTGGTGCCCTCTGGTGGTCCCAGTCACCCCGAAATACACGTTTCAAGGTTTACCCGGGTGTTCAACATGGATAGGCCTAGCGAATCGCAAAATCCTTCGACAATGAAGAGGACCCATGGTGAACGTTTGAAATACGCGAAAGGCTCGTCTACCCCCTACCCTTATCCACCTGCCAAAGGCATAAATCATCGTTGCAAAGATTCTCAATGCTTGAATGCTCCTAGACTGAATCACCGAGCAGGTAAAAGATTCGCAGGTGTCTCTGAGGTCTCCTCGTACGTATTTTTCGTACGACGTTATTTTTCGTACATCCGGAGTCGATCTCGTTTCGCCCGCTTCACTCACCAGCCGTCATAAACGACGGTTCTCCAAAAATCACGTTCGCGTTAACATCGAGCCAGCGATAACCATTTTTTGACAATTTTTTTTTAAGTTTTTTTTATATCATTGGTAGTTATTAATTTGGAATTTTGTTTTGTTTTTTTTCTTTTATGGGTTTGTATCCAATGTTTTTTTTTTTTTTGAGATTTTTTATTTACTTTATCGGTCAAAATTACATTTTGGGAATTATTTTTATTTTCGGTATAGTCGAAAATTGAATTTTTGGGATTATTTTGTTTTCGTTTCACATCGAAAATTGGGTTTCGCATACTTTTTTTATTTTCTATATTGTCACAAATTGGTTTTTATCGAGCTTTTTTAAAAATTTGCACTAGCGTCTGATCTTATTGTTTTATGGAGATTTTTTTATTTCCTTCATCGTTCGAAATTATACTTTGGGAATTATTTTTATTCTCACTAGCGTCGAAAATTGCATTTTGTAGATTTAGTAAAATTTGTACTTTCCATCGAAAATACAATTTTTCGTGCTTTTTAAATTTCAATGTTGTCGCGATATGAAAATCGAATCGATCAGAAAATGAAAATTGACAAAATTTGATTTCCCTAGTGTGGAAAACAATAATTTTTCTCGATTTTTTTGTTTTCGCGAGTAAATTTTTGTCCAATTAAACGAATTAGGTGTATGAGGAGACGGTCGTTTTTGGATGAAGTTCCGAGCGATCTAAAAACAATTTTGACGATTTTGTTGTTGGTGACCATGGCTTACCGCGGGATTTTGATTTCGTTTGGTCGTTCGCCAAAATTGGGTACTTCACACCCGTCGTCGATATTACGATTAATTTGGTCATAAATTTTCCACGTTCTCGTTCGTGGAAATCGAGGTGGGTTATTTATATCTGGTTTTTCAGGGAAGCTTCGAGTTGGTGGCTTTACCGGTACAAGGCTGTATAATAGTTACGCCTGTGGAACGTATCGTTGGGTTCGTAACACCTGGTCCTCCTTCCCGCTTCTTCTCCCTTCTCGGCCCCTTTTTCCGTGTACCTGAAAGGGCACCCGCCGGGTTCGCTCCGGCCAGACAGCGTCGCGCCAACCTCCGTTTTTCGGATCCCACTCCGGATCTCTTCCTTTCTCGTTCGTCCCGCTGCGATCGAGATCCATGAGCGTTCGCTGCTACTCGCACGAATATGGCAACCAAAAATCCTGACTTTTACCAAATTTTTCAATTTTCGAGAAAAGTGGTGGGTATTGATAGTAAAAACGAAAAATCGCGAGCTTTTTACGAAACACTTTAGTTTTGGGAGACAGGGGTGGGGGATTGATGAAAGAAAATAAAAAATCGCGAGTTTTTACGAAACTTTTCAGTTTTCGAATCAGGCGGGAGGAAGTTGAAGGAAAAAAAAATAGAAAATCGCGAGTTTTTACGAAACTGATAAGTTTCCAGGGAAAAATTAAGGGGTTAAAGGAAAAAACATAAAATTGCAAGTTTTTTTTTTGAAATTTTTTAGTTAACTTCGGGGATTGGAGAAATAAGCGAAATATCACAGGTTTTTTCAAAAATTTTCTGTTTTCATGGACACAGGAGGAAGATTGGTGAAAAAAAAAAATGAAAAAATCGCTTCCTTTCCTCCGAAACTTTTCAGTATTCGGAGGAAAGGAAGGAGGGGGTTTGAAGGAAAAACCACAAAAAATAATCGTCAGTTTTTACCAAATTGTTCAGTTGGGGGAAAAATAAAAAATGGTAAGTTTTTTTTTTTCGAAACTTTTCAGTTTCCTCTAATGAGGATTGAAAAATGAGTTTTTGGGTTAGTGGTAGATAAAAGGTGATGAATTTTCACATCCAGAAATTGAATAGACAATATATTAAAAAATTATTTGAAAAAAAAAATAATAATAATAAAAAACATTTAATAAAATTGGAAAATCTCCGATGAAAATGTTTTGGCCCTCCTCACGCAACGTCGGTCATCCGCGTTATGACAGTTGTCGCAGGTGATCCTCGGATCAGGATATTAGTGAGAGGAGGGCGGTATGAAACGAGTCATTGTCCTCCGGAGGCAAATATTGACGGTAGACATGTTCCAAAGGGATTACCCTCGATCCTGATGGATCAAATGGGAATGTTTGCGGACGCGTGAAAGAGAGAAGACGAGGTTTCCACGATACAAACGCCCAATTGAGAATACATTGAGCGAGAGAGAATGTGTGTGTGAGAAAGAGAGAAAGAGAGAGAGAGAGAGAGAGAGAGAGAGAGAGAACTCGCGAATGTCTTTCCCCTCGATGAGAGCGCTCGCTCTACCCGAAGTGCAAAACTTTCTCAAAGACTTTTGGCTCGCTGAAACTTTCACCGCCGTTAAACTCACTTGGCGGGTTGCGCGAGGGGCGGCGAGAAACCTCGATTCCAACCGAGAGAACTTCCCGATACTCGACCTTTGCTTCGACATTTTTTATTTTTTACTTATTTTATTTTATTTTATTTTATTTTTATTTTTATTTTTATTTATATTTTATTTATTTATTTTATTTTATGTTATTTTATTTTATTTTATTTATATTTTATTTATTTGCTATTTTATTTTATCAATTTTTATTATATATATACATTTTTATTGATTTTTAAATATTGAATTTTATTTATTTTTATTTATTTACCATTTTCGTAATTGTTATTATTTCATTTTTTTTGTATTATTATTAGAACAGATTAAAATTTCTCGTTCAGCTGAAGATGTGAACAAAACATTTTGAAAATATGCCTTTAGAAAAATATAAAAGAGCTTTGCGAAACGATTTTCCGAAAATCAATCCCCACAGTATAAAAAGCGAAGTAAAATTTTCTATTGAAATAGTATTCTAACTTTTCGACATAAAATTGAAAAAAAAAATGTAAAAAATAGTATAAATATATTAACGTTGTAAAAATATTCTTTACTCATCAAATTATATTTTAAAAAAGAATTATACAAATTACTTCTAAAACGATAAAGGGCTACGGTTTTTCGAAACAAGTCCCAAAATATTCGGAACTTTTAGATTTAATCAGAACGATCGATCGAAACTATCGAATCATCGAACTTTCGAAATAAATAAAATGGCCGCGAATTTTTTTTTTTTTTTTTTTTTTTTTTTTTTTTTCCTGCCTGAAAATCTTTTTTCCTGGGAAAAAAGGAACCGGGGGGGGGGGGGGGGGG
>JAPYZI010006673.1:0-10195 GCA_030523105.1 Ophioninae sp. A BG-2022a
TAAAAGTGCGTGGAGGCGTAAGGAGTGACAAGGACGAAATCACTCACCGAGTGCGTCTCGGAGGCTTCCCAAGAACGAGATGGAGAGAGAGGGAGGGAGGGGGGGGGGGGAAGGGAAGGGAAGGGGAAGAGGAAACAAAGAGAGCAAGAGGGAGGGAAAGAGCGATAGGGGTAGACGCATGCACAAGAGGAAAACGAGAAGCGGCAAATTGACTGTCGAAGCAAGGAGGTAGTCCCTGACGTGGGCAGACACACTCGACTCGTGAGGAAGACTTCAATCTCGTGTGGAATTATATATATGTGGAAATTTATATGGAGTTTATGTATTTTATTGGTATATGTAGGATGTGGTAATTAATATATTTAATGTTTTGGATATATGTATATGTGTATAGATGTTTTCCATTTTTATATAATTATAAAATTTGTATATATTTATATATAATTTATTTATATATTTATATATGTATTTATGAATTATTTATATATATGAAGTTAATGTTGAATGATAAATGCATGTATTATAAATATTACGTATTTTTAATCTACTAGTGAATTTTTATTTAATTGTTTTAAATTATAATTGTTGGTAATGTATACATTTTAATTGAAGAGAAAGTCGTTAATGTTAATTAAATATTTTTTTCGTTATTTTACGTGGTTTATTATTTTTTGTTAAATATTATATTTGTTGGTGTACAATTTATTAATTCATCTTTACGTGTTTTTATTATATTATTTTTCATTACTATATTACAAGTTAATTTTTTTTAATCAATTATCTATTATTAATTAAATATAATTATGCGTTTTAAATAATTGATTTGCTTATTAGAATCGTACGTTTAAAAAGTGTTTTGGATTCTAATCGAAGAATTTGAAAAAGCGATCAGTTGTTTCGTAATATTGGGATTTTCAAGAATATTTCAAAGGTCAAATGTAGTGTCCAGAGCTATGTTTTTTTTTTTTTTTTTTTTTTTTTTTTTTTTTTTTTCTTTTTTTTTCCTCGATGCACAGTTTCAGTTTGGAAGTTGCCCGGCGTTGATGCAAGATGGATGTGAACGTAGGGTACACAATCCACGGAGATTAACGTTGTTTTGCGACGCGGCAACTCGTACCAGGAAATACAGGTGTATCGTACATGAAAATATAGACGCGTCGAGAACGGAAGAAAGTTATTTGCTCCGCGCAATTTAGAAGAAAGTGATTGATGAGTGGTACTTTGCTGGATGCTGAAACCGTTCTTCTGGCAATTACCAGTTTTGATACATCCTGTAACGCGAAGGAGAGAGAGAGAGAAAAACTCGCCATCTTGCTTGGAAGGGAGCGAAGGGTTGGTCTTGCAAAAAAAAAGGGAAAGAAAGGGAGTGGAAAAAAACTGGTGTGTTCAAAGGGACTAAAGCCTCGCGATCCGTCACTAAATTCACCTTTTTGTAAATTTCCCTTCATCAACTTTCAGTTAATTATTTGCGAACATTCTTCCTCCTTTTTATTTCCATCCCAATACGAAAGAAATTCTGTCTTTTTTAACGTCATTTTGGACCCTCAAAAATGTGTAACAATTATATTGTATTTTTTTATTGCGAAGAAATATATTTTAAAAATTATTTTTCCCTCGTTTGGGTTTGTTTGGGTTAAGTGAAATTGAAATTATTTTAGTTAATTATTTTTTATTCTTATTCTTTCAATTTTTTAAATCAAATTTACCGATATATATAATAAATTTCAGTGGGTATTGGTTATTTTAATTTACTTAAATTTACTCGTTATTTTTAGTAATCATTGATTCAATTTAATAAATGAATTTTTCATAAATCCTAGCCGAATAGAGTACATTTTTTATTTACGTCAGTTTCTTTAAATTATCAAAATAATAATATAAAATTGACAAATGTTGTTTAAAAAATTCATGCAATAAACAAAATGTATTAAATTTTATTAAATATAATTCATTACGTTTCACTACAATTTGCTAAATCACTTGTTCGTTTGTATTTTATTTTTGTTTTTTTTTAAATGTTTTTCACGGTTGTCCGGATGCAAAAAAAAAAAAAAAAATTCGTTTAAAAACATCGATTCATCAATTTTTTTAGGCCAAACGAACGACACGAAGACGCGGGGCGTTTCGAGACGGCAATGAGCGCGGATGAGAGCGCGAGAGTACGAATGTAATTGGATTAATTTGGTACTGGAGCATGATCCAGGTCGTATTAGCGTCGGAGGTGATTATTGATATGTCGAGCCTGGGATATGATATTGCCTCGTCATCCAAGGCTAACTATACAGGGGGTAGATGGACCGTATCCAATTTGAGTTAGCTACAAATACATCAGTCAGTTCGTATCCACTCGTGCGTTCGTTCGTTACGTTCGCACATATATATGTATATATATACATATTTTTTTCGCACTCTGACGTGGTCGAACGATACATTTTTTAAAATAGTTGTTTTTATTGTTGCTCGGAATTAATTTATTATAAAATGTTCATTGTTGATAATAATAATAAAAATAATAAAAATAATAATAATAATAATAATACCAATGAATCATTTTCAAATAACAATGATAATAATAATAATATTTGTTATTAATATTCAGACGTTTATTAAATTTTCCTGACATCCATAAATATAAATTGTTCAATTAAGGCTCGTTGGTTTAATTGGAAAGAAACGTTGACAGTAAATTCGATGAGTATTTAATACCGAGACGAACCCAAACAAATGTTTATTCGTGAATTGAGGGTCGTCAATATTACTTAAGTTTAATGAAGATTTGAATGTCCATAATCATTGTTGGTAATAATTAAATGAACGATTTAATGAATTCGTAAAATTTCGAATATAAATTCATTTAATTTACAATTTTGTTTTTTTCTGACATAAAAATTCTTTGAATTAGTTATATTCATTTTTGTAACAAACGAAAAAGTATTAAAATCATCAAAAATACTTTCCCCAATCAGTAATCCAGAAAATACAATGCTCTGTTAAAAAATGAATAATTCCATTGTTTATTAATATTTCTCTCCACAAAAAATCCTGAAGCAAGTCAAGACCACCAACGAACTCCTCTAAAAATCTCAACTTCCCAGTTCCAAAACCCTCGCCAGAAAAAATTATCAAAAACATGTTTTTCAATTTCGAAACCTAAAAAAAAAAATAAAAAGAAAACGAACTCTTCTAAAAATCCCAGCTTTCCAGTTCCAAAACCCTCGCCAGAAAAAATAATAAAAAACATGTTTTTCAATTTCGAAACCTAAAAAAAAAAATAAAAAGAAAACGAACCCTTCTAAAAATCCCAGCTTTCCAATACCAAAACCCTCGCCAGAAAAAATAATAAAAAACATGTTTTTCGATTTGGAAACCAAAAGAAAAAAAAAAAATCTTTGAAATATGGAAAACAAAAACCAGGAAAAAAAAACAATTCGAGGACTATCCTCAGTTAGGGTGGTAATGAGTTTAAAAAATCATGGGACACGAAGGGACAGTGGACGACGTGTATCCGTCGAGCTCGTTGTTCCAGCAGAGTCTCGCGGTTCACTGGGTTCTCTCCCTTGCTGTGCGTTAATTGCAGCTAAAGGGTTGAGCAAAGGCGAAAGGTGGATGGACAAGACCAAGAGAGAGAGGGAGGAGGGGGGAGGGGGGTGGTTTGGAGAAACGAAAGAGAGCGAACAATTGCCATGTCATAATCACAGCAATAACGACGAGTACAATAACGATCGTGAAGCACAAAGGGCCATTCTCGTGAAGGGAAAGGGTTTGAGGGTTTGGACGAAAAGAGGAGCCAGGGGTGGCGAGGGATGGGGGGGGGGGGGGCTAGGGTTGGAAGTTTCGTGAGCTCCGTTCCGGTCTTCCAAATAAATCCTCGCGGAAACAAGCCTGGGGAAACTTCCAAAGGATTCTTCCAAACAATAGAAATAAAGCGGGCCCTCTTCTGTCCTTCGTTTTAGCCCAGGAATCTTTCCTTACCCTGAGCTTTTCTATTTTTTACTACGTTCCTTCTCCCTTTTGTCCTTTGTTTTCCCTGACACATTTTTTTTTCGTTTTTTTTTCGTAGTTTTTTTTATTCCTTTTTTTTTTTTCTCTTTTTTTTTTTTAGTTTCCACTCGCTCTCGTTACTCCGTTGACCAGAAAGGAATCCTCGTTTGCATAAGAGTCCATTATTTCATTTTATTTGCACCGCCGGACACCCGATTACGATACCAATTGTGTTTGACTTTTATGCTTTTTTTTTCTTCTTTTTTTTTTCGTTCCCTTTTTGACTCGACGACTTTGATCCTTCGGTTTTTGATTGAGATTTTTTTTTTTTTCATTCAAAGGAGTGAAAATTTACGAGGACCTTAATTAGTGGACACACGATCGTTCGGGGAGATCGCGATCCGATTGTGGAGCTACGATTTTTATCGTTTCATCAGAGACTTTGGTTTTTCACCTTTCCCTTGGGGATGAGAATAATCGAAGCTTGAAATACACTGGTTTTCAATCGAGATGATTACTGCTTCAACATTTTCTTTTATTCTATTATTCATTATTCATTTATTTTATTTTTAAGATATTTTATTTATTTATATTTATATAAATATTTATTTATATAAATTCATTGGGAATGTTGATGTAGGCGTTTTTCAGTCGATTATATTTTTCGTTCCGTATTTATTTACTTGTATAATTAATTCTCTAGGAAAATCCGTGTTTTTTCCAAGTGTTATTAAATAATTTTAAAACATTTTATTTCTTAATGACTTATTAATAGAAATTTTAATAGGATTTAATTTAAAATGGAATTAGAATTTATTAATTTAAAAATAGAATAATAAAAAAACAAAATAAAATAAAATGAAATAAAATCAACAAACATAAAATAAAATAATAATAAATAAACTATAATAATGATAATAATAATAATAATCACTAGGCATATTAATTTCAGGAGTTCATGAATCGTCAAGTAGTTTGGCATGAAAGATATACTAAAATGAAAAAAAAAAGAGATCGAGGAAGAAAGAAATCTAAAATGGGTACAATCTTCGGTTAGCACGAGTTTTCGTACATATATCGCGAGGAAATTCAGATGAACGTTATCGTTACGGCTTATTGCTACTTTGGCTCCTGTTTTCACACATTTTCGTATCTCCCATGTGTTCGCACACGCGTATACATGGATATATATCTATCAGAGTGTGTACACAGGAGACGTTAAGGAGCCGAGGGATTTGCAGGATTCGAGCATAAAAGCTATGCTAACCAGACTGCCGAGAGTGTTACACCCCGTGCTTTTAGCCGTCATGGCACATTTGCATGCTCTCCAATATGTTTTAGGAGCACTTTAAAAAGAAAAGAAATATACGTGGATGCGTTACAACGAATTGGCCACTTTCGTTATTCTCATTAAAAGGGAAAAGTACGTTTCGTTCATTGGAAACGATATTTCAACTCAAGAATATTTATGAACTTAAAATTATTATTATTATTATCATTGTGTTTTTTTTTTTTTTTCATTTTTTTTCGGGAGCTCTGATTCAAATCGAACGTTCGAATTTTTTGTCTATTTTTTTACAACTTTTTGAAAAAACTTTTGAGTCTTTTCATTTATTTAAATTAAATGTCAGTCGAATAAAATGTATTCTTATTCAATTACGCTGAATTATATGAATTTGTTTATTTAATCGCATTGTTTTTGCGCTGATTACATCATTCTAGTGTTTCATAAAGTTTTATTTATTATTTTGTTTGGGTTTGTATATTTTTTTCGAGTATACATTTTATTTAGAGGCTTTACACTTTCAAAATATTTGTTCCTTTTTGTAAATCATTAAAGAACAATTAATAAAAATTTGAATGAATTATATTTTATTTAAATTATCGTTTTGTTTTGAATCGTTCAAATTTAATTCGCTAAATTTAATTCAATTTCGTTGAATTTATTTATTTATTTATTTATTTATTCTTTAAAAATCTATATAAATATTTTCTACCGATCGAACAATCTTTTCCAAATTTTACGATTTTCATTCGATATTTCATAAACGTCAGTTTATTCTCTTTTTCCTATTTAATTGTTTACGACGATTTTGCACGAGAGCTTTATCGAACTGAAAATTCAACGCCAATTAAAATCACACCGGGGCTTGATTTCCAGTAGGAAATTCCGTCTCGTAAACACGTCGAAAATGAATTTAATCCGACGACCCGAAGAGTCGTGTGCCATGAAAGGTAAAAATTCGCATAATTTTTTATCTCATTCGAAACGAGGAAAAACGATCGTTCTCGTTAGTCCCTATCGATAAATAATAATTACGAGGGGATGATACATATAAAAAAAAACATTCGCGAATTCCAAATATAAGTTTATAAAAATTTGTAAATATTGAAAAATTGGTATTTTTCATTCGTGTTTCGTCTTCGACTGCGTCTACAGCCCTGCGTTCGTTTCGTCGTTTACCTCTGCTTCAACCCCCTTGGGGGTCAGGGGGTTGAAACGATGAAAACGACGAAAAAGCCATCCTGATGACCGTTACGTAACGAGCCACAAAAATTTCGTTCATAGTTCGTTGAACAGAATTTGTTGGTGCGTTTTCAATTTTCTCGATCGTTATATATATATATATATATATATATATATATATATATATATATATATATATACTTATACACGGCATTTATATACTCAAACTTGTATGTATCTCCGGACGATGTAAATTATGAATTTACATGGGCCCGGACGAAATGATTATTTCCATCAAATTCTATAACCCCAATTACGAATATTCCGCTCATGAAATACGTGACGTGGATTGCAAATATCGTTTTATCGGTTACGAAGGGGAAACTCATTTTTGGAATCGAGTATATCGTAACGTATATCGGGTCAAGTGGACCAAACTGTGCCGCCTCGTGGATTTTATTCTTATTATTATTTTGGAAAAAACAAAGAAGAAAAAAAAAACGCGTATTTTTTGGATCTCCATAAAAGCGAGAGTGAAGGTGTAGGATAAATTTTATTTTTTGATAGGGTTGAGTAAAATTTGAAAAATAATATTGAATATTTTTATGTTATAATAAAGAAATATTAAATACAATATTTATTATAATATTTATTTGAAGTAATCCTATAATAGCAATAATGATAAAAATTATTGCGATAAAGAAGTGTAAAAGAATTCATATTTAAAAATACACTAATTTTTTCAATTAATTCAATATACAAAATAAAGTGTTTATAAATATCTCTAAGCAGTTTTCAAAAATGATTTTAGTAACAATTTTTTAAAATAAATTCATTTTATACATTAATTCAAAATTAATTAAAACGTGTACTAAAATATCCACAAAACTTCTGTCCAAATATTAAATTGTCACGAATAAAATATAAAATATTAACAACAATTACGTTTCACGAAAATTAATTCGCTTCCTTTTGTTCCCAAAAAAAAAAAAAAAAAAAAAAAGGAATAATAAAAAAAAAAAACGAAAGAAAATAAAAAATAAAAATAAACTATCATGCCCCGGTAGGGTACAAAAAAAAAGAAGAAAAAAGAAATGTTCAGATTCACAATAAGATGCGAAACTTTTCTCATCTCCCTACTTCCCGTGTCGTTAGCGCTGTACTGCAGAATACCCGCTTTGGGCGACTTCCCTTCACCCCCCCCCCCCCCCCCGGCCCCTCTGACGACGCCCCTTTCCCTCCGGATACTTTCGAAACTTTTCCAACCTTTATATACTTTCGCGCACTCTGTACCGACTCGGCATCCTCGTATGAATATTTTTCCTTCCCCCCCCCCTCCCCCCTTACATCCCGGACACACGCCTTCGGCTTGTAGATCGTGTGGACTTGTTTTATTAGCTTCCGGTTGCGAACGGCAAGCCTGCGCGTAAAAAAACATTCACCTGCGCAATACGTAAATCTCATCGGACTTCGAGTAACGAAAAATAAAGGCAAATTATCCTACCCTCTTTAGAGTGAAAAGAAAAACCGAAAAAGTGGGGGAAAAGATTTATTTTGGGAATATATCGGATAATATTGTGAAATAATAAATGTTGGGTTGTGAATATTTGTGGATGAATTAATTGTTAATTTTTTATTGTGGATTTAACAATTTTAGATAAAAAAAAAATTATTTATTTTTTAATGTAAAAAAATTGGATGCGTTTAATGTTACAAGATTTATGGATGTGAAAAATATTATTTATTTATTTGTAAAGGTGATGAATATGAGGGAATTGAATTCTTTTTTTTTTTTATTGAAACTTTGGTTTGTTAAAGATTTTCTCAAATTTTTGTGGATGTATGTTTAAAACAGGTAAATTTAAAAAAGATATTTATTTATTTTTTATTTTGTTTTTGTAGGAAGTATTTATTTTACTTAATTGAATTTTCGTTTTTTTTTTTAATACGGAATTTAATTTGTATAAATTAAAAGTGTATAAATGGATAAACTTTTAGACGTATTTTATTTATGTTGAATTTAAACATTTATATTATATTGTATCGTTTTATTTTGTTAACTTTGAATATTATTAAAAATCATTGAATCAGTTAAAAAATTAATGTTTTCCAGTAATAAACTTATCATTACAGAAATCATTTTTATTGTTAAATATACTTTATAGTAATTTTTATTTATTAAATCATTATCTCTGTTCAACATTTTTTTGTTTCGTTTATAAATTGTTTAACAATAAAAATAATTTTTAAAATAAAACTGACGGGTATTCGCCACTTTTACATTTTAAACAAATGTTAATTTTATATAAATTATTTACTTAATTCGAATGACTTTTCCTCTACATAAAAAAATAATTGTACGTTTTCTGGTTGGTGGAACCTTAAAAAAAAAAGGGAATAAGGAAATCGTGACCCGGCAGAGACAGCAGTAAAATGTGATGGGGCTGAAGAAGAAGAAGAGCGAAGTAGGAAAAGAGAGCTTAGGGTTAAATAGTGTGATCGCGTCTCGTTGTGTCGTTGGCTCAAACTGGTTAATTGAGGTTACACGCGGACCCCTTAAGATCGTTTATCGCGGTGAATCCTTTTAGCCCTCTTCTACCTTACATCCCTTACTTTCACCCTTCCTCCTTCCATCCCCCTCCCCATTTTAACCTCGCCTTTCTCCAGCGGTTAAGTGTTTTTTTTTTCTTTTTTTTTAAATTTTATTTCTCGACGCGGGAAACGCTCATTCAGATTCTTGGCCCTTAAGACGATTTGACTGTAATGACTACAACGAGACTCCAAAATAAGACTAAAAAAAAAAACGAAAAAAGAAATGAAAAAAAAAACAAAAAAAAAAAGAAGAAAAAAGAACAAAAAAAAAAAAAAAAATAAACAAAAATCACGAAAATAAGGGCGCGAGGACTGGAAGGGCGTAACGAGACGGCTTACAAGTATTTCGAAGCACAGCTCGTTTTCTCACGAGATTAGTGTTATTTCGCGGGCATGGAAGATACGAAGTTTAATAAAAAGAAACGAGCCACGTTCCACCCTGGGAATATCACTTGCAAATGTATACGAGAGAAGAAGACTTCTTTCTATTGGAAAGTTCGAAGATTTCGGTAAAACGTTGGAAAAGTTATTTAAACAAAATAATAACAAAAATGTTAAAAAAAAAAATAAAAAGATTTAACAAGTGAAATAAAAGTCAATCAACTTGAAAACACAAACATAAATACAAGGGAGATTTTACAATGTGAGAAATTAAGAAATGATGAAATATCAAAATTGCAACAATCAAATTTATAAAGAAATAATAATAGTTGAATTTTTTTGCTTATACAATTTTTTTACTTATAAAATTTTTGTCGAAAGTACGGAACGATGCAAAGAAAAACGTGTTTTAAGGTGTTTTTAACGATTTTTTCATAGAAATTTTGGGTTTTTGGGGAAATTATTGGTAGATTCGTGTTCAGGGGATCAAACTACATCGTAATGGATCTATTAAAAAAATATTAAAAATCAAAAATTTTTTTCGATTTTTGGGCATAATATGTTTTTTCACTAAATCATCGATAACTTTTTTCCCTTTGGGATTTGGTATTTCATTTTGTGCTCAATTTCTTGGTTAGGATTTTCTCTTCAAATTGCTTTTTTAATCATTAAAATACGATGATTTTTCGATTTTTGGCAGAATTTCAAAGTCGGACCATCGATTTTTGCAAATTTTTCCATACATACCCCTTTGCCTCTTTTTTTGCGATTTTT
>JAPYZI010006674.1:0-10708 GCA_030523105.1 Ophioninae sp. A BG-2022a
AATAAAAAAAAATAAATTAAAAAACAAAAACCCAAAAAAAAAAAAAAAAAAAAAAAAAAAAAAAAACAAAAAAAAAAAAAAAAAAAAAAAAAAAAAAAAAAAACAAAAACAAAAAAACAAAAACCGAAAGTTCAAAAAAAAAGCAAAGAAAGAAAAGGACGACGAGAACTGAGGGAAAATGGATGTTTAGGGGAGGGGGGAAAAGCGTGTCCCTCTTTGTTTGGAAATAAAACCGAGGCGTAGGAGGAAAAATCCATGAGATTTTTTTCTTCCATTTTGCATCCCTCAGTACCCACCCTAGCATCCGGTTGCGCCTCCGGGGGCCTCCCGTCGAATTCAATTTTGGCGAACCACGAGAGCACACGCGTCGCGGTCCGCAACCCTCCGGAATCTCACTTGGTGAGATCGCGGCTTCGAGGGTGGCAACGGGGGTTGAAACACCCGTTTCAACCCCCTCCCCACCTCGCTTTCTTTTCAACCCCCCTTTATATTTTAACCAGCGTTGCTGTACGCGTTTCCACTCATCGAGAAGCCTCCAGGCCAAAAGTGGTGTTCGAGTCTCGCGGGGGAACCGGAGCGGCGGGGAAGGGGGTGGGGGGACGTAGGACTGAATTTTCAATTCCGACCACAGCAGCCGCGTGAAAAATAATATCACCCGACCACCAACCCTCCGCTTTCGAGATGGAGAAATTGAAAAACGCGGCAAGGGTTTGGGTTACGTCGAGGGTAAGTTTGGCTATGACGAAGGGGTGGTTGAAGAAGGGTGGGGGAGGCGAGCCAAAGCACGAGAATTCGAGAGACAGTCGAGTGGCTAAAAATAAAAAAGGAAGAAGGCGACCCTTGATTCTTAACGCTCCTTCATTCCCCCCCCCCCCTCTGCCGTCGAGTTCTCTCGCCGAAATAAGTGCGGAATGGGCCACCGAGGATTAACTTTCTCTCTTTTTTTTTCTTTTTTTTTCTACCACACGTTTTGCCGAAATAGGCAGGAAAAAATTAGCGGGCTTCGTATATAAGAATTCTTTTATTTTTTCTGAGGGTGGAAAGGGATGTATTAATATTAATGGTATATTCTCATTGATATATGTATGATAACGGACGTGTTTTCATGATAAGAATTCTTATATTCATATAAATGTAAGGTAATATGTATTTATATATATATGTATATATATATATATATGTGTGTGTATATATTATTTGTGAGGCAGGGATTACGTAAAACTTTAATTTTTGCTGGTAATATAAATATATTAATGATAACAAACGTGATATTCATTAATTTAAGATAATTTATCGTATAATAATAATTTTGAGAAAAGTATAATAGAAATACATTTATTTATATTGATATCAATAAAGTAATATTAATTATAATAGAAATTTAAAAAATATATAAATGATTTACTATACAAATATCAACACTAACAATCCCACGAATTAAAAAAAAAAAAAACTGTCGTAACAAACATCACAAAATGACGTCATATATGCGTCGGAGAAACGTTAATTCGAAAGCGGCGGAAAAAATTCTCTTTTAATTAGGACGTGCACACAGCAGAAAAGCTCGTGTGTCTTTCCAGCCAACGTTGCGAAACGCCTACGGGCTAAAACTAAAAAGCGTAATGTTTTATGCTACAAATTAATTCCGGCATAAATCATTTCGAAATTACAAGGGAATATCGTTACCGGAATTTCGCAACGAAAAAGTGGAAGCAGTGATTAATAATGACGAAGAACAAAGGACCGGAATGGAAGAACGATTTGCAGAATCGTCGAATTAAAAAATTCATACATTTTTAACTGCCAAACCGTTGGACGAAAAATTCTCAAATAATTTCCACGTTACGATTACATCTCAAAAAATATATCACAAAATTTTCCAAATTTTCCAAATTTTTTAGAACGTACATCCGGTAATAATTAAAATGAAAGGAGAGAAGTAAAAAAACAAAAAAAAAAGGGAAACGAGATCTCGAGTTTACGGTGATGATAATTTCACGCAATTCGACTATGTCTTTTCCACTGTTCCCCACAACCCCTCGACCTTCCTTTTTTCTTTTTTTTTTTTTTCGTTTCTTTTGTATTTTTTTCTTTCTTTTTTTTCGTATTTCGGAGTCGGGGGTGAAAACGTGACGCAGCAAAGCGCGTGTTTTCCATTCTAGCGAGGACAAGCGACGCGGAGAGGCCGGAAAATGGGAGGAAAAGAGAAAAGGGAAAAAGCACGATTATAAGCGTTGCACAAGCCTCTTTTAGCTTCCGGCACCCCTCTCTTCACGGAGCTTTTCCACGCGCCCTGTACTTTGGTACGATCTCACCACCGACAACCCCAAAACCCCCTTCCAAAACATCCATCGGGCTCTTTTGCTTGGTCCAGTGCAGAGAAACAACCCCTTTCAAACCCCCTACCCTTCCCGTTTACCTGCGGTTGAACCGGCCTGTTTTTTGTCACCGAACGTCGCCCACGAACTCACGGTCTCCAGTTAACCAATTAGGCATAGAACCAAACGCGACGAAACGATGCTGATGCGATAGAAAAGGAGAAACGGATTTTTTTGAATTTTGACTATGAACTAGGAAATCAGAGATGAGTATTGTTTGGGTTCGACAGAAAATGATTTTTTTATTTCACTTTTTGTTCTGTCTTTTTTATTTTATTTTATTTTTTTTTTTTTGAGAAGATTGAAGGTAAAAAATGTTGGAAATGTTCTTTGGATTCTAGTTTAAAAATATAGAATTCAAACGCTAAAATATATAGACGACAATGCAAAAGTAAGAAATTATAACTCTTTAATTTTTTTTTTATTTTCCAGTTTCTTATTTCTTTCATTTTTTAATTTCATGTTTTCTTTATTATTCATTCCCTTACTTCCCTTAATTTACGTTTTTTGGATAATTGAAAATAAATATTTTTACGACGATACGCAATTTTCATTTTTCATTTTTGATTTTTATTGTTTTTCACTTTTAGCGTTAAAGAATTCTTCGTCCAACAGTATTCCGCAATTAATAGTACCACTTCACTGAAATATTAACAATCCTAAATACAGGAAAATAAATAACCATCATTGTAAATAAAAAAATAGATAAACAACTTTTAAAATTCAAGCTAATTCATAGACGTTTTCGAATTTCTTGTTTTTTTTTAATTCGATGAAATTTTGTTTGTTCCCTTGAATCTGGAATATCGTGTGACCCGGTATAAACACAGTGGAAAGGCAGGCTCACGTGATCGAGAAGAGGTGACTTCATTAACACCTGGTCCCGCCCCAAAGTATAGAGCAGGGGTTTGATAAACTGGCAGGGGTGATGACAAAATTTGATATTAGCGTAGACGAGGGAACTTTACGTTACGGACGAACGGCAGGGGGGGGGGGGGGGGGGTTGCTCGCTCAAGGGAGGCCGAAGGGAATTAACGAAAAGAATGTATGGGTGGATGACCGTATGCATGACGGGGGCTCATTTCGAGCGTGTCAGCGCCCAATGTTTTCACCCCGAAGAGAGATTGCTCGTTTCCGTTGTGATTCATTATGTATTTCCACCTCCCCCCCCCGCCCTTCGCTCCTCTCCGTTCCACTCCTCCTCCAGTTCTTGATCGAGAGAAATAAGCACCGACATATTTCACTCGTAATACGAACGTTCGAACGCCCCGGATATTTCGAAGAATTCATTTCGAGCAATTATTTTTGAAAGTCGTTTTGAAAAATTATCTCGTGATAAAATGAAATGTTTTTTTTAGAATTGCTGGGGATGTAAGGTTCGGAATGTTTAAAATTAATTAATTCGGTAGGTTCGTTGCAGAATGTTGTTTCTGAAACAGAATTATTTTTAGAGATTTTATTAATTTAGATTTTATTTGTTTTATGGTTTTTTTTTGTCTGGTTTATTCATGGAGAACTGGAGAAAATGGTTGTAACTGGTATAAATAATTGTTCGGCTGCTGTTTTTTAAATATATAAATTATAAAATCTACTTAAATGATACAGCAGAAAAATAAATGATTGTAAATGTCTAAATGTTTTTGTAAATTGTTTAATAATAAATCATGAAAAATGTATTGAAAATGATGAAAATTATATAAATAATAAATAAAGTTCTTATTTATTAATCAGAGAATTGTTTTTTTCAAGATATAAATATGAAAATGATTTATTGAAGAATTCTGGAAAATATTTCTCGCCTATTTTGAATAATAATACTCAAAGAAAAAAAAAAAAAAAACATTCAACTACAAAATTCAAAATGCTCAATTTATTATAGTAAAAAACAAAGAACCACGAAACATTTGCAATTGTTAAAAAAATATTGATAAAAATGAGATACGATTATTTAAACAAAAATCGATTTTATTGAAAATGAAAACAGAAGGGTTTCGGAGGAAACATTTCACACAGTAGCGATCACAATGGAGCACGAAATACGAAAAACTACCCAAACAGCAGGATACGTCTTTTTACTTCTCTTATTCTTCATATATCTTTTGTTTTTTTTTTTCTTTTTTTTTTGTTCGACGGACTATAATTATTTTCGAGTCACTCGAGTCGATCCATCGTTGGTGGAAAATGTTCTCGTTCGCTTTCAGGAGTCTACTTACCCAACATTCTTTGCCCGTACTTTTATTTTATTTTCTCTCTGTCTTCGTCGTTCCGTCACCACAAAAAAGAGGGCGGGAGGTAAGAGGAGGCTATATATACGAGAAGAGTCAGACAGGTACTTATTTCCCGTTACTACCCCTAGACCAGAGCCTTCCACGACTCTTTCCATCCCTTATTTTGGTGGCACTGTGACTCGAGAGTTCCTGGTTCTCCTTCGCTCTCCTGCTTTTGTGTCCTTTGCTCCTTTTTCTCTCTCTCTCTCTCTCTGTCTCTCTCTCTAGGGTGAAGAAAAATCGTACCGGCACGTTGGCTGGGTCGAGAGGCAATCAGTCAGGACAAATGACTGTAGCCAACCGGGCTGAAGAGAGAACGATAGAAAAGTGGGGGAAGGTGTGACAGGGGGTGGCAAAACGCAAAAAAAAAAAAAAAAAACGTAGAGAGTGGATAAAAAGAAAAAAAAGAACGTGAAAGAAAGAGAGAGAGGGGGGGGAGGGGTAGAAAGAGATTGATTGATTAATGTTTATATTATGCCCTCGAAACTAGACATCAAATCAGGATTACGATATTACAAAATTGCAAAAGTTACACATCGTTGAGAATTTTTCAATAGCACGATACACGGTGAGGTTATACCTTCCGTGAAGCCTGTAATATTAATGTCGAAAAATAGACAAAAAGAGAGGCAGAAAGAGAAGGAGAGAAAGAGAAATCATGACGATGTTGATTATTATTTTTATTATTATTTTCACCTGTTATTATTAATGAGTATTGCTCGTTTTAATTATTAACATTATTTTTCGTAATTATTATTATCTCGTTGGACTTTGGAGCTAAATAATAGGATTGATTAATTAAATTGATTGATTTTTTTATCAACCACTTGACTAATTAAAAATCCAGATGTTCGGCGAATAAACGAAATTAATAATAAACTTATTAATGAAATAATGAAACGATGATATTATAACATTGAATAAAATAGAAATCATTTTAAAGAATGACATATTAATAATAATAATAATAACGACTACAACACAAAATAGGATTAAAAATAATTCCAGAAACTTAAATAATATCTAGATAATAATATAAATTCAAGACCATGTGATAACAATAATAATTTAGTTGTTATAAAGTTTGCAAGCCCAAACGATAGTTCATTTCAACAACTTCGGAGAAAGAGTGAGAGGGAGAGGGAGAGCAATAGAAAAAAACGACGCTTTAAGCTCAGCACGATCGACATTTCACTCAAAATGTTGCAACGGAGTTTGGAAAAAAAAAAAAAGAAGGAAAGTACCCTGTCGCTCAGGCATCTTTGGCCCGGACAGGTACTTAGCCACACGCGATGAATTCATGGCACAAAACGATACGAAACAAAACAAAAATTGGACACAAAAGAGTTGACGAAAAAAAAAAAAAGTCAACCGAGAGTGGAGAAGTGGCCAAAGTACGACGGACGAGAAAGAATGCGTCGAAAGCTCAGAAACAGAGAAACGAGGAATCTTGTTGATCCTATAAGTGCGCGACCAGACTGGAAAAACTTAGTGGAGAAAAAGAGATAAGAGCCATAACTCACGATAAACAAACTAGAGAAAGAGAGAGGTCGAGGGGGAGCAAGAAAAAACATGGGGAACTTTCAGAAACGAAACACCGTAGAGGAAACGCTATGTCTGACCACACGAGTCCTTTACTACTGAAACTTAACTCCTTTCGTCTCCCGAAACAAACACGATTCTCGTCATCTTCCATTGTCAAGTTTATTTATCTTTACTGACTTTACTATTCCTCGAGATGAAAAGTCATGACGGTTACGAAACGAAAAGTTTTAATACAGGGAATACTTTTAGCAAATAATAAAGATTGCAGCAACCGAAATATATTGTTTTAATTTTTTGATTTTTATTGACATTAAAACCCAAAAAACAAAATTTTTATTGACATTTATTTTTATTATTTTTCATCTAGAGATACTCGATAGACATCTTTTAGAAAAGATAATTAATTTTATATGTTTAATTGTTATATATTATTTTAATTCTTTAAATTTATTTATTTTCAATTTGAAAATCGAATTGATTTTCATATAATTTATTTTCAATTCAGATATTATATTTCAATATTGATGTAAAAAAAGAGTTTTACGTAGCGAAACATTAGTTCTAAAATAAGAATTTTCAATCATGAAGAATCATTCGCAAAAAAAAAAACATTTTTAATTAAGAAAAAGTAATATCCATAAAAAAAAATGTCAGTTATTGAAAAATGATTCAAATAAAAAATATAATGTAACATTGCAATGACTAAATATAAACAGAGAAATAAAATAAATAATTATTAATTTAAAATTATTGTCGCATTTAAAAATATTTTTATTATCAAAAAAGTATTCTAAAAAAAAAAAAAACATTAAAAATAATAAAAAAGTATTCTTCACTTGCTCAAGTGGATGAAAATCAGCCAAGCCGGATAACGAACCTTTCGAGATCATTGAACTCTTGTCTGATACAATTTCTCTCTCTTGAACGGTTCGAAGAGCCAACTGGGTCAATTCAAATGGGACACCCTATGAATAAGCTTGGTTTAACGATGAAACGTCTCGGTGTACGAGATCCCATTCACAAAATTCTTAACGAGGGAAATTGTGCCAACCTCCGATGCCCCGTTTTTTCTTTAAGCACCCCGTTCCCCCACCCTCGACCGGCGGACGCTCGCGGCTTCTGTCAGCCTTTCAATCTCTTATTCTTCGCGCGAATCCCGCGGAGGGGAAGCGCTGTTGGCACGGCGTATCTCGCCTTTCATCCGTTCTGGTCCATAGACTCCAGACCCCATTTAGTTCGATCGACGAAGCGGCGAGTAAAGATCTTTTCCTGTTGCGCCGATTTTAACCCCTCGATAGTCTCGAGGCACAATAAAGCGGAGAAGGATAGTCAGAGAGAAATAAAAACGCTCGAGGAGGATGATCGACCTTCGTGTTTTTTTTTTATTGGTGAATAAATTATGGGTTAAGAAAATTATTTAAATTTTGGCGAACAAAATTTGTTTAATTGTTCGGTTATGGGCAAAGATTTTTTTATTATTCGATAATTGACAAAACAATTTTTTTAATGATTCAATTATTGGCAAAAACATTTTTGAAATTATTTATTTATTGAACAAATTAATTATTTAAATATTTCCAAAATAATTCTTTTTTTCTTGTTTATCTAGAGCAAAGAATTTTGTTTTTTATTTAATCACTGGCGGAAGAAATTATTGTAATATTGGCGAAGAAAATTTGTTTAATTGTTTGGTTATGGGCAAAGATTTTTTATTATTCAATTATTGGCAGACATTTTTGAAATTATTTATTTATTGAACAAATTAATTATTTAAATATTTCCAAAAGAATTCTTTTTTTCTTGTTTATCTAGAGCAAAGAATTTTTTTTAATTATTCAATCACCTGCGGATGAAATTATTGAAATATTGGCAAAGGAATTTTTGTTTGATAACGAAACAAAATTACACTTTCGCAATTTTCATAAACTCCACAAATTTCGAAACAGTATCGAACCATAAATACCGAATAATTAAAAAATAATTTCATCGTATCATTAAAAATAACGTTTTATTTATTTTTCATTACTGTATAAATAGTAAACACTGTTAATTTTATCACATGAAAAGTCAATTTCATTAGCGTTTCATTCAGATCTTCATAAATAATAAATCGTACAAGTACGAATATACATTAACGATACGAGGGTGAAACACACCCTCTATGGTAGGCAAGCATCAAACGTCAATGTAGATGAGATTGTAGCCCGAGGTAAATAAATGTACAGGCCGCATTCATTTTTATTGCACGAAACTATAAATATGAAAAATTCCCCATTTCCTTCCCCTAGCTTCCCCCTACCGTGGGGCTTTACTTACGCGAATCCTTCATCAACGTGAATGAGATAAAAAAAAAAAAACAAAAAATAAAGTTGAACAAAAAGAATTTAAAAAATGGAAATACCCATCCTTTTCCGGTTCGCGTTCACGCACTTTGCAAAAATTACTAGGACGGTTGAATACGAGGGGGTAGTTTAAGGGGTGGGTCACGAGAGAGAGAAAAAGAGAGAGACAGAGAGAGAGAGATAGAGAAGGGGAGGGAGAATTAAAAAGCTTTTGAAGCTCCGGAAGCAACGAATTCCCTCCGCGACCCCTTTTTCACCCTCCACCCTTTCGCCCTCTTTTTGTGCTTGACTGGCTCGAAAGTTTCGTGCGAAACTCTTCGCCGCTGTGGACCCGTATAATTTGACCGGTGAGGGAGAAAGGGCGAGATCGGGGAAATAGAAAAGGAAGAGAAAGCTCGGAGAGTGAGAAATGGCCGGGTAGAATAAGAGGTGAGGGGTTGGGGGGGTGGAAAAGCAAGTACAGTCAATTGGAGGAGAGGACTCGGTTAGGGGTGGGGGTTGTAGGGAAGGGTTTCATTCTTGAGAGAGTGGAGAAAGTGCTGCATAGTGGCGAATCGAAATTAAATTTCCACCATCCCTCCCAACCCCCCTTTTCAACCCCCAAGTAACCCTCTTGTACATTATCAACCTTCGAGAAGAGCCTTTCCTATTTCTATTTATGAGCCTTGAGAAACAACCCTTCGTACTTTCCGAACGTATTCCCACTCTCATTTATCGAGAAAATTTTTACGGCGCAACCCCCTGCACCCCTTTCCAACCCCCTCGCACCGACGAACTCTCTTTGCCTCTCTCGAACTCTCAGATACGTAAAAGCTAGTATTAAGGTTTTTATTTTCTTCTATTTTTTTTTCTTATTCACCCTTATTTTTATTATTTTTTTATTGCAGTCTCCACAACTCTCAACCCCATGAAAAATTCCGACGACTTTACAACCCTCTCCAGCCCGTTTTCGCGACGCATTTCACTACTGTCCGCCCTCGGTGACTCTCTGGAATTCACCGGGTGCCTCTACCGATTAACCTCACCCTCGGACGCGAACTGCCAATTTAAGAGTGAAGCCGTAAAAAAAAAAAACAGAAATCTAAACACTCGAAGATTTTCGGACCATTTTTTTTATTTGGTATTTCTAGTTTTGTAGACTTTGCTACGTACTCGATGGTTCGATAGGGGAAAAATTTTGGATTTTCGGGACTCGATCTTTTTTTTCTTCATTTATTTAGTTTTACAAATAGATTTTTTTAATGATAAAACGATAATTAAAAATCATTAGAAATTTTTCTCGAACTAAAAAATACATTCAACCAACCCCTAATTTAAACTTAGAGTAAAATAAACTTAAACTAAGCCAGAACTTAAAGCAGTAATAATAATAGCAATAAAATAACAAAATAATAATAATAAAATAACGAAATGATAAAATAATAATATAAAAATATTAATAATAACAAAATAATAAAATAATACAGAGAGAGAGAGAGAGAGACAAAAAAACGTCATGCACGGAACGTCGACGAGACCGCAGTGGAAACGAGAGCCAAGTAATTGGATAGTTACTCAAGGGGGAGCGGGGGGGGGGGTTGCTGCGGCGAATAAGGGCGAGACGGGGGGAGTGGGGAAGTTGAGGGAATGGTACACACGTGGAAGGTATAGACAAGGGGAGGAACCGGGAGATATTTCGAGAGTCACGCTCGTTATATCGTACACTCGGTACACAATAGAACGGACGTGTGGCGAACCGGAGAACCGTGGATGCGCGCTAGGTGACCGGCCCGAGAAACGTAAATCAACCCCCTTATCGTAACCCCCGGCGGGAGGGGAGTGACTCGCGATTTTAACCCGCTGATGGAAAACTCGCGAAACGAACCCCGAAGATGCTTCCGTTTGGTTTTTGAACTCGATGACCTTGAATTTGACCACGAAGGAATGACTTGCCGAACGATGGTTGATGAGAATAAAAATTGATCGGAAATTTGAAAGAATTTGTGGCGATTGAATTTTCAATGGAACGGATCGAGATAGCTTTTGGATTATATCTATTGGCTCTATTGATTTCGATGATTTGTTTCTTTTATTTATTTTTTGTTTGTTTATTTTTTTTTTTATTTTATTTATTATTTTTTTTTTTTTTTTTTTTTTTTTTTTTTTTTCTTTTTTTTTTTTTTTTTTTTTTTTTGTT
>JAPYZI010006679.1:0-10112 GCA_030523105.1 Ophioninae sp. A BG-2022a
ACTCGTATCCTTCCTGTAGGTTTTCCAAGCCATTGGAATACTTCCCAAACGAGTTTGGAGTAAAACGGAACCAGATGGAATCGAAAAAGTCCTCAATGATACATCTGAGGTCACAATCCTCAAAACCTCAAGGCATTGAAAATCGAAATTCACTCAGCCATCATTATCTTTCGTCCACTATTCGTATATCCCTGAAACTCCACCTTCCAAGCCCTCGATAAGTTACGTGTACATCCGGTCCGAAAATAAGAAATCAATTGGCCCCTCAGTGGCCAGCTGTGCCATCAGTATTCAATTCCGGTTTCGACCCGAAGTCGATCGTGACACTGAATAGAGATTAGGAAGCTAGGAAACAAAAGAAAAAGAACAACAACTCGGAAACGGCGAATTAGTGAATTTCCGTGGTGAATTTCGATGTAGCTGCCGAAACTCCGCATCGTTGACCCTCAGGTTCCTCTCCTCGACCTTCACCGAGTCCTAGTGGCTCCCAATATTGTCCCAATATCAAACGGAAATCCAGGATACCGCAAAATACGATACTTATGAAAACTACTATACAGGGTGACCTCTAAACTGAGATATACCTTGAAAGCTGTCATTATAAACAAACTAATAAGCCCCATCAATTAGAGATCGAAATTCCGTGATTAATGGCATTTTTTAAAATATTTCTCAGATTTTGCACCAAATATAACTAGAAATAAAAAATACTGTAACCTAAATATTCAATTAACACTTTTTCCAGAGCTGAAAAATGTCACCTTTTCGTAAAAAAATAATATAAAAATACAAATAATTCTACTTAATAATTAATTATTACAAAAGTACGATTTTTGTTAGTTGATCATTAAAAAATATATATTTTATTATTGATGATTGTAAAAGAAATGATAATTTATAAAAAAATATCCCATTTTTAATATTTAATTGACGTTTTTCTCAAAGCTTCTGACATTCATCAGCTTTTAGCAAAGTTTTAATTGAATATTCAGATCGGAGTATTTTTTAAAGAAATTATTTGTACTCATGATTTTGGTCTGCTGAGTATGAACTTTCGTGATTAATTAATGAAAATGTTTACTTTGATAAAAATACAAATAATTGTATTTAATATTATCAATAAATAATCAACCAATTATATTTTATTAAAAACAATATAAATATAGAAGAAAGATTTCATTTTCAATATTTCCAATGATTTATATTTATATCATATAGATTTTTGAAAATAATTTCTTAACTTTTTAAATCGAATATTCAAAATAAAATTTGTTTTCTTTTATCATTAATTGTTTGGGTTTGTTTGAAAGGTGACATTAGACGATGAAATAATTCATTTAAACAATGACATTTCACCACACATAAAATTCTCACAAATACCGAAAAAAATAATAAAAAAAAAAAAAAAAAAAAAAAAACGTTAACGTTTTCAAACCCAACAATTACTGATTCACCAACTGTTCAATTTTGATCCCAAATAAAATGGTCGTTAATTCGTTCTAAATGACCTCTGGGGTGACCTACTTCATTGAAAAGGTCAATTTGGCGGTCATCCTGTGTATACCTACCTACAAACACGTTTGGAAAGTAAAACAGCCCTCAAGTGTAAGAATACACAAATATCCGTTGGAAATCTCGAATTGGCACGAATTCTTGTTTTCTCGTTGTCCGAAATCGGCCGATAGGGTGGCAAGTCCGGTCGAATGTGTGACTCCTTTTGTCGAAGTGTGTTTGTTCGACTACGTAAGACGAGAATCGTGATGGCCACCATTTTTCGTTTTCTTGGCACTTGCCTCGCTCCCTCTCTTGATTTTTCGTTAAATCGACCCTGGTCCAGAGGTTTAACACTCCGATGGCCAATGCGGAGGAATAATCTCGAATACCTCGTGACCTTTTTTCCCCTAGGCGTTCTTTCCACTTGGAACATTTTGCTCTTAACCTTCCTTTGGATCGTGACTCATATCCCTCTTTCTCATTTCCTCTTCGACGTCTCTTTCTTATTTCACCCCTTTTTCAACCCTCCCCCACCTCTCGATCAAAGTTTCGTCCTGGCGCAGGCCCTCGCTAATTTTTCGCTCCAATCCCTCGACTATTGACGTGGGGTAATTGCCTTGGGATTGGAGAACTGGCAAAGACATTTTAGAATTTGTGGTTTTTTCAATATTTATTTTTTAGGGTTATTTATTTATTTAATAGGCATTTTTATTTATCATTTAGAATTTTTATTTATTTATTAGGGGTTTTTATTTATCATTTAGAATTTTTATTTATTTATTAGGGGTTTTTATTGTTTTTTTTTTATTTTTCCAAACGTCAAGTTACGTTAATTTTGAATTCGACAATGATTATTATTGTTATTATTATGAATATTATTATTTTTGTGTTTTTAGGCTTGACGAATTTTTGTAGCTTAGAGAAATAAAATTAGGGGTTTTTTAAAATGCAAATTTGTCAAACAATTCAACAAATAATAACGATAAAAATTCAACTTAATTGGGTTAAAGTTTGGTAAAGTTTGTTCAAGTTTGTTCGAGTTAAATAACAATTACATTTTATCAGATTGAAGCTTATTAAAGTTTGTTAAAGTTCAATGACAATTACATTTAATTAGGTCGAAGTTTGTCGAAGTTCGTTAAAATTCAATAACAATTGAATTCAATTAGGTTGAAATTTGTTAAAGTTTGTTAAAGTTCAATGACAATTAAATTTAATTAGGTCGAAGTTAAGTTCAATGACAATTAAATTTAATTAGGTCGAAGTTTGTCAAAGTTTGTTAAAATTCACTAACAATTGAATTCAATTAGGTTGAAATTTGTTAAAGTTTATTAAAGTTCAATGACAATTAAATTCCTATTGGGTTGAACTTCGTTAAAGTTAAATAACAATTGAATTTAATTATATTGAAGTTTGTTAAAGTTGATTTAAGTTAAATAACAATTCAATTTCATTCGGTTAAAGTTTGTTAAAAACTCAATTAAGTTAAATACTCAATTGAACGTAAAAAAAAAAGGTTGTAATACCTAATTAAGTAATACCTTAGAGATTTTGATAGCTTTTTTTACGAGGAATTCGGAGGGACGGTCTCTTCGAATAGGGACGATCTTTCGACTGACATATATATCGTGCTCGCTCTATTTGCAGAGGACCACCTCTCGTGCATGCGAATCGTTTTACGTTACGTATTTGCCAGCGTTAAATCCAACTATATAGTCGAGGCTTCTAACGAAGAATACACCTATATGAAAACGCTTACGTATACACCCTTAAGACCCATGCCAGATTGGGTTGAGGCCTAAGAGCGTATGCTCGCATCGAGGAGCAATTACCTTGGGAATAACCTCGATGGAGACCGGGTCGAGAACCTCTAGGAACCCCTCACCCTCGCAAATTATGAAATACCTGTCATCAATTATCTCTTCCTTCGCCCTAACTTCTCACTCGAACATGTGGATCTCAGGTACCCGATAATTGCTTTACTCCCAATCGATCTCCTCTGATGGGGATTCCTTACTTTTATTACATACTTTCCCAAAATTCGTTCTTTTCCAATTTCGGTTATTTATTTTTTTTTTTTTAGCTTTTCTAAAAGTTTTCTTTTCGAATTTTCATTATATAGATATATTTTTTAGCTTTTCCAAAAGTTGTCTTTTCGAATTTTCATTATATATATTTTTTCAGCTTTTCTAAAAGTTTTCTTTTTGAATTTTCATTATATATATATATATATATTTTTTTTTTTGCTTTTCTAAATCCGTTCTTTTCGAATTTCGATTATATATTTTTTAATAGCTTTTCTAAAAGCTTTCGTTTCGAATTTCGATTATTTATTTTTCCCTGTTACAGTTTTGATAATTATTATCATTATATCTATACCAATCATAGAAATTTCTATAATGAAACATAACCTGGAATTACAAAAATAGCGATTAACTAAAAATACGAAACAAGACAAATCTTATATAAAATCAGCGGAATGAATTGAAAAATAAAAAAAATAACAATCCAATATTGAATAATACACAGGGATCCAAAAAATATAAATAATAATAACCTAAAACAAAATAATAAAAACCTCATATAAAATCATCGAACATAATAATAACAAAAATATTTACAATAACAAATTTCACGCTGATCTAAATTAATCCAAAAGAAAAAAACAATAAAAAAATCTAAAACACAATAATCTTATAATAATAATAATAATAATAATACAACAACAACAACAACAACAACAACAAAACATATATGTACTTTATTTTTCATTATTTAATATTTCCCTTTGGTGTTAAAAAAAAATAAAAATAATGACAAATTATTCCGAAATATAAATAATAAAAAAATTACACAAAAATGAAAGAATTCGCCCTTTTTCGGGCGAAAAGCCCCACTCGCGTCCTTTTACCATGAAAGCTCAGCAAATTCAACACACTTCCACCTTTCTTCGTAGCTTTTATCCCACTTCGTTCCCCCTCCATCCCCCCCCCCCCCTCTTCCTTCCTTCATTCCTTTTCATATGCGATCGTCACGTAAATATAAGATCAACCTTCTATCTCAAAGGTCCCTGGGATTTGTCAGAAGCCCCTAAGTGCAGTCATGCATTTCCAACTACCACACGACTAACTCTTAGACAGCAGACGTCAACGTTTCACGGTTGAGCTTTTCTTCGTGTTCCCTTACGAATTAGAATTCCACTCTCCGAGAAATGATTTGTTCGCATCGAGCTGGTAGCGAAATACGAATGTTTTCCCACGGAATTGCTACATTTTTGCTTCTACGTAAATATTTATCGAGCTTTAAGGAATTACTCTATTCGAAAGCTCGAATGCCATTCGAAGCAGAATTCACCTTTCCGGAAGTTCGACTCAATTATTCCATCGACAGAAACGAACTTTCGAATGTTTTCCAAAATTTTCTTCTGACGAAAGCTTAAGAATTGCAAAAAAATGTTTTTATTCACGATTACAATTTTTGTACATTGTTTTTTTAGCGAGAGAATTAACATTTTAAGAACTCGCAAAATTTTTTACTGTTTAATAATTTTTTTTAATTGACATTTCGACAATTTATCAGATTTAAAAAATTTATAATATTCCGTATTTATAAAACCCTCTTATATATATATATATTTTTTTTTTTTATTGACCTCATTTTCAAATAGATCAATTTTTATATTGACGAAACTCTATTGTTTTTTTTTTTTTTTTTTTTAATTTATACTTTTCAACCTCTCGATTTTTCTTACACGTTTTCGCGTCAAGTTCAAAACCCCATAAGTTATGAAATAATTATTTTATAACTTATGGGGTTTTTTTTTTAATTTGTATATTTCGACGGGAGAGATTTTGACTTTTCAATTAAATGAAAAGTGTCGATCTCTCCCATCGAAATATGACTCGATATAATTGCATAAACAAATTGAAAATGAAATAAAAGAAGAACAAAAATCTCGTGGTTTTTTTTAAACAAATCCACAAATTACCGGAAATTAGTAATTACCGGAAATCGAGGTTTGGCAGTAAAAAATTTGTTTTTAAATAATCTGTGTAAAAATGGGAGGAAGGGAGGGGGGATATAAACGCCGAATAAAAAAATGTACGTCAGAACGAGGAACGACGAAGCATGTTACATTAATTTAAATGCAGATACGAGAGAATGAGAAAAATGGGGATAAACTTTACGCGAGGCTTGATAACGATGGAGTTGAAACGGGATTGTCCGAAGCTCAAACGTTAAACGTATTATATCCGGAGTAATCGCATTCGCGTGTAAATTCTCTGGTCTTCCATCCACCACACGCAACCTCCCATTGTGTGTATCTCGCGTCGAGAAAATTGCGAAAACCCTCGCCGGAAAAAAATGAGCTAAGCAAAATTGTTCATTTCTTTTTTTCCTCTCGGTGGAATAAAACGTTGGTGGACAACGAAGGAAATCACCGGCGAACATGCGCATGCGCAAGTTTTTGAGGGATTGAGGGCTTTAAAAAAAGCTTTCCCAAATTTGATATCGAAAAAAAATCGACGCGGTCACCCTCCCATTAAAAAAATAAAGGGCTTTAAAGTTGACAAATTTTTGTTTTTTATAAAGTAGGACATCGTTGAATATTTTGGAAACACGATATGCAAACCTCAAATGAAACCACAAAACCCACGTTTTTTTTTTAATCTTCGAAAAAATGACAACTTTGTAAAATATATAATTTGTAAAGAAATATTTTTTCATTCATTCGTAAAAAATATTTGTAAATATATTTGTAAATTAATTTTCAAACATTTCCAAATTCATTTGTAATAAACATTCGTAAATTAATTCGTCGAAAACCATTTCTAAATTAATTTATAAAAAAAACATTAGCAAACGTATTTGTAAAAAAATATTCCTAAATAAACACATAAAAAAAAAAAAAACATCGTATGAGAAGTATAAAAAGAAATATTAAAAAATGAAAACAAAGATACACTTGCAGAAATAATTTTCCAAAAGTTCCGAGTTTCGTAAATGTGGGTCACAGCTGTCGAAAGGAATCTCAAGATCCTTCGTCCCAAAGACTACCAGTACCTTACAGCATCAACGTTGATGTCGTTCCATTATTAATCGCGAAAGTTATAATTCTACCCGTCCTTTCTCCGCTCCAAACCCCCCCCCCCTCCCCTCCCCTCCCCCTCCCTTTGCTCTTTCTCTTCCTCGACTCGTCATAGCCGATGTATTTTCAGTAGGAAGCGAGTTAGCCTTTCTTGGGACGCGGAGCTTGCAGTTTTCCGGGCAGTGAATTCAACGATGCACGTCCGTTCGTGCAATGTACCCTGTTGTGCGACGCGGGGGATTGCGCGCTCCGGTTCATACACAAAAGATCCGGACCACCCGACAACCGCAATTTCCTTCCCTCTGCTTTTCGAAATTTCCCCCCCTCCCCCCGCCCCTCTCACTTTTCTTCCACCTTTCACTCACTCAATCCGCGGCTCTATTGAAATTAATACCGCTCCGGTCACGTTTTCCTCCAGCCGCACTTTCCGTTATAATTCTAAGGTTGAAATACGCGGTAACCGGTAATCCGACCTATTTCTCGAAAGGGGTCATTCCGGGGATCGCTTCGATCAAATGGAGTCAACTGTAGGTCAATATTGAGCATATTTACTGAGCTGAGATGACTCGAGGATTTTTTTGTTTTTTTTTTTTGAGTAATTTTCAAACGTAAAAATGGTAAACGAAAGAAAAATGGGGAAGAATAATTGTATATTGTTTATTTTCCAATTGATAATTTTCTGAAAGCTGAGGAGCGAATGATTATTGAAGAAAAAAAAAAAACAAATTAATGCGAGATGATCGTATAGACTGGAAAGTGTATTTTTTGAAATTAAAGATTGGGGTTTTTAACGCTTTGTTAAAGAAGAATAATTTATACGTGAAAGTTTATTAATGATCGTTGTTTAATTTGATTTTATTAACATTTTTTTAGTTTTAATTGGAACGGAAAATAGATTTTTATTTTATTGGAAAAAAAAAAACAGTTTATTAATGAAATTTTATTGACCGAGTGTTACTTTTTGAATAATAATATAAAATAATTCGAAATAATGTTTAATACATACGCAAATTATTTTGAAAAAATAATAAACATTAATAAACCAATAAAATCCCATGAAAATTTCCTCAAACAATCTTCTCAATTTTTTTCGCAAACCAACCGTTTCATCAATAAAACAATTATCAAAAAAAAACAAAAAAAATAATCATCAAACTTTTTAAACCTCAAGAAAACACTATTTCCCCAAATTTTCATTAAAAAAAAACCATCGATTAATCAAAAACCTCCAATTTCTAAGACCATAAATTCCGTACCAAAAATTTTCGAAAACAAGACCGAATCCATCGTGTCAACCATACTTTTCAAATTTCCCCTTCCTAACCATACAAAAAAAAAAAAAAAAAAAAAAAAAACAATTCACCATTTTTCCATTCACAAAATTCACTGGGCAATGAATTTTTGATCAACAGGCTTGTTTAATTTTTGAATAAACCGGAAGTAACGACGATGGAAATAAGAGACCGTGGGTGGCTCTTTGATCCCAATGCGATGAGGTTACCCAACGAAACTAAATTCGCGAACCACCCCCGCCCCCACCCAGCACTTTTCAATCCCCCCACCCCCCCAATCTCTTGCAGACCCTGTTATCGGCCTTGTTGCGTTGAAACTTTGCACCTTCGCGTTGCGTTTCGCACCGTCTCGGAGCAAAACTCCTATTTACCCCCTCCCCTTTCCCCTCCACCCCCGACCAACCCCTTCGAACCGCTGTAAACGAAGCGACGTTGACCCGTGTTTCGCCATTTCTCCTCGCTCTCAACTTTCCATCCCTTTGCGGGTATCCGAACCCACCAGCAGCTCCCAACCCCCAACCCCCAACCCTACAGGGTTTCTCACCCTCGAGCGTCTTTCTTGAAATTTACATACCACAGCCCGGAAAACTTCGGTGCTCCCATACTCGAGCCTCGGCTGGAAAATGTATCCTGAAAACGTGGCGCGAAACTCGGTAGGCTGGTATGGGAGAGGGGGTTGGTTTTCGGGGTGTGAGAAGGGGGTTGGAGATGCAAAGTGGGCAAAAAAAGGCAATTTTACAGGAGAAACAAATTTTTCGAAACACGGACGAAGCAGGTGGAAGAAAAAAGTGGAAATGGATGAGTCAGGGGTGGGGAGAAGGGGAGGGGTGGGGGAACAGGGGTTGGTGGAGAACGAAGACTCGTAACAGGTTTTACATCCCTTCCTTCTCGGCACAATCTTTGCGAACTCGTTGTGGTTGTAGAAATGGGTCGAGGAAACAAAAAAAAAAAAAAAAAAAAAAAAAGAACGAAAAATTTTCGTAACCGGAAAGATTGCATGGAAATGGTAAATTTCCATATACAGCTCGATCAGATAGAACACGAATAGATATTGCATTTAGCACTCTTCTTGGGTATAAGTAAATTCTTCTTGGTTTAATAACGAAACTTTGTACTTTTTGTTTTGTCAATTTTCTTTTGTTGCAGTACTGGAATTTCTTGTGTTTATTATAATGACATGTTTTTTTTTTTTTTTTTCATACTTTTTATTGTAATGGCCCGGAACGGTGGTAGTTATTTTTTTTTTAATCGTATTCTGTTCGTTTATCGTAATGAGAATACTCGAAGTTTCAGATAAAGCATAATTTTTCGAGTTTTTTTTTTTGTTTATTCATTAAGTTTATTATAAGTTTGAGTTTATTTTTAAGTTTTGATAATTTTTAATTATTAACTTTGTGATTGTTGATTATGTTTGTTAAAACGTAAAATTAAATTTATTATTACTGTAAAGAAAATACTCTAGTCCTTGTTACACAAGCATATAAAGAGAGCTACGACACTTTTTTTTTTAGATTTTGTAATGAATTTCTAAAATGTTTATTTCGTACGATTTAGTTTTATTATTTATTATTTGTTTATTTTATTATTTAGTATTGCGTTTCGTTTCCATTCTCTCCGTAATGGTTTTTCGGGTCAATAGTCATTAGATAATTAATGATAGCTCAATAAACATTACACGTGATCGAATATTAATTAAATTGAGAACAAGTTTTAAGTGTCCTGTTTGGGTCGAATTAATGTTTATTATTATTATTAATTTATTTGATTTATTATTACGTTGAATTAACTGTTTATTAATATACGAATAAGTTACCAATAAATACTCTAATACTTTTTGTAATTTTAGTAACGACCTTTTGAATAAATTATTCAGTCCGAAATATATTTGCATTTATATTTAGCTCTAGGATTGACGTCACGATCATTAGTCGATAAACTAATAGTCAAAGGACCATTCATTAATAATAGACGAATTAATGAGATTTTAATGGTATCATTGAAAGCACGATACGTGTATTCATGTACGATTAGACGTGTACAAATATCCTTATGAAAATAGCAGAAAGTGGTATAGGGAAAACCCGAGGTTTTCCATATTTTACTGATAATCGGGAATCTGTTTTCCCAAGGAACGACCGGGAGTGATATAAAATGACGAGCAACCAGGATGAAAGTTTCTGATACGCGCGTTTTTTTTTTTCCCTCGGGTTTTGGACGGTGGGGGGGTGGGGCCGTCG
>JAPYZI010006682.1:0-10982 GCA_030523105.1 Ophioninae sp. A BG-2022a
AGACGAAAGAGAAAAAAAAAAAAAAAAAAAAGAAATCGAAGCCCTTCCTCCGACGAACGAGGCCCTCGCTCCTCGCGGCGGAAAGAGAAATCCGGGCCGGCGCGCGGACGCTGCTTTTCACGTTTTTACAACCCCGCTGGATTTCTCGCCGAGGAAAAAATACGACTCGGTTCTCGGCTGCGACGCTCGCTCGTCGTTTCTTTTTTCTCCCCTCGAGATTTCTCCCGACTTCCGAGAGTTCTCCCCCGTCCTCCTCGCTGGAGGCGACTTCTCTTTTGTCGCTCGTACCCAAAAAAATACGTTTTCTCCGATTTACGGAAACGGCCGCCTCGATCTCGGTCCAACCGCGATAAAAAAAAAGTCTTTCGACGAGAACGAGGATCGCTCCTCGTTTCGACGAGGCTCGACGGATCATCGCGCGGCTACGCTTCGTCCGCGCGATCTTCGACGTCGCGATACTTTTGTCGAACTCGCGCGCTCCCCGACGCCTCGAGAAAATTGAGACTCCGGCCGCGTCGGGACGGACGGACGGACGGACGGACGGACGGACGGACGGACGGGGAGGGAGAGAGAGAGAAAGGAAAGGTAGAAAATACACGGTCGCCGCGATACTCGCGTACGCACGGCTCGTACGAACCGGCGCGTACGGCCGAGCGAGAAGGACCGACGGGGAGCCCCGCGAGCGCGGCCGAGGCGGACGGAGGGAGAGGTCTCGTTTCACGCGTTAATAAATAGCCTCGCGTTATTACCGGCGAGCTAATTCCTCGGCCACTCTCTTCGTTTAACGAAGCCAATTATGACAGGCATAAACGTAAGCACTTAACAGTTGTGTACACACGCGGAAGAAGACCGCGAGCGGAGAGGGGCGGTAAACGGGGGCGGAGGAGAAAGAAAGAAACGAACGAAGCACGCGCCGAGTTCTCCCGTGCTCCATCAATCATCGGGCGCCGCGAGACGACCGCGCCGACTCTCTCTCTCTCTCTCTCTCTCTCTCTCTCTCTCTCGGCTCCGCGTCCTTGCCCGGTCATCGATTCTCTCCGAAGCAATTTTATTCTTACGGTCGTTTTCGCGTCGCGTTGACGTTTCAACGACCCCGAAGACGCCTCGAGCGACGATAATCCGACGCGCGCGAATCAAACGTATCGGCTGTCGATCGAACGCCGCACGGACGGCCGATGCTCGTTCCGCGATACCTTTGACTCGCGTACGCTCGCTCCTATCGACGATGTTGCGAGACGAGCGTCGAACGATCGCTCGGAACTCGAAGAGCGGTCGTCCTCTCCGCGCAAGGTTTGACGTTTTTCGTCGAGTTTTGAACGGTTCGAGGCGCTACTTTTCGATCCACGACTCGAGAAATCAAAGATCGCGCGTGAATACGTATTTTTTCATAGCACGGAGGAAAACGTCCGCGAGAGTATCGATCGTCGCGAGCCCTTCGTTAAAAGCGCGTCTTCGATCGCGACGACCTCGGGGTTCTTCGTTAATTTTGCGCCTCCTCTCTCGAAGGACCGCCCGGGTACGCTTTCGCCGATCACGGGTCGTCTCGAAATTTCGTTTCGATCGAGTAACGACCGAAATCCTTTTTTCGCGACTCGTCGTCCAAACTCGGCGATAAGAATACCGAGGAGCGGTCGAAGGACTTCGAGGAGCCGATTCGCGCGATCAACGCTGTCGCTCGTCGATCGGTACGAATGAAAAATAAAATTATTCGGGAAAGGACGAACGACGAGGCTCGGGTCGTCGAACGATCGCGCGATCGACGACGAATCGTTCGCTGCCGCCGATCGTCGCGGGAAAGAGCCACCGCGGAGGGCGCGGCAACGCCGGCGCGCGTCCCTCGGCTCGTTATTTTCGTAGCAACGAGTGTTTCGTACCGCGAAGACTCTCGAACGGCCGGTGGTGTCGCGGTACGCGTTTAACCGCGCCGAGCGTGTTGTATCGATGCCCGAACGTTTTCGCGTCCATCCGGGAGAAACGCTCGTCCGTTACGATTATACGCCGTTTGCCTCGTTGCGAAACGCGCCGGCGTTCTCTCGCGTTTCCCAGCGATATCTCGAGGCGCGATCGTCAGCGTCGTCGCTGGAATTTTTTCAAGAGAAACCTCGCGCGAAAGAGCCAAGAAACGCGCGCGCGCGCGCGCCTCTGTTTTTTTTTCCCGTGTTTCCGTCCGTCGGTGAGCAGCGAGACTCGCTGTTTATCGAATTCGTTAGCGCCTCTCTTTTCAGGCGTCTTCGACGAACAGGTGAAAAACGAGACCCTCCTAACGGCGGAGACGCGAGAACACGGCCGCACCTTCCTCCTCGACGTACGCTTTCGCCTCGAGTAACGAAAACCGCGTTCAACGAACGGACGAAAAACTATTTTTCGCGAGACCGCCGAACACTCGTGGGTCGAACTTTGCTCTCGCCTCGCATCGAGGGACGACGGAGAATCGAGCGCGGTTTCGGCACGAGGCTTCCGATCCCGCGAACTTTATCGTTTTCTAAAAGCTTTTTCGATAATCGACGGCGGATCGCCGGTTTTGCGCGGAGAACGAGCACCCGTCGACCGAGAGAGAGAGAGAGAGAGAGACGAGAGAGGCTTCGCGCCGGCGCTTCCCTCTCGGACGCCGGCACCGAGGCCCCAACGATTCGATCGTGTTTCGGCCCGAATCGCCAAACGACGAAATTCTTCGTCGAGTCGTATCCGCGCGATCGAAATTTGTCCCGACGTACCGTGAATTTCACTCGTCGAGCCGGACCTTCGTCGTTCGGTCCTTCGTCGAACGAAGCCGAGCCTCCCCGCGAGCCTCTTCGGAAGTTTCTCGATCCGCTCTTCCGATTTCACTCCCGTTCCGATTTCGTTCGCTTCTTTCGTTCCGTTTTCTCGCGTGATTCTCGAGTTTCGCGGAGTTTACCGTTCCAATTTTCACGAAAGTTTCGTTCGTCCCGGGACGATCGACCCCGTTCGCGACGAAACGAAACGCGGAGCGAAACTTTTGCCGAGTTCCATCTCGAGTCGGTAAGGCGGAAACTCGCTCGAGCCGCTCTTACCCGACGATGGATATCGCGGGGAACTCCTCTCGGAAGGCGCCTCGCGCGAACGGTCGGTAAAACCGCCGCCGCTGCCGACTCCTCGCCCGAACGAATCGCGCTCCCGACGAAGCGAACGCGACGCCCGTTCTCCGTTGGAAAAGCCGCGACGGGTACGTATTCTTTCCGAAAAATCATTGCCGATCGGTCGACGCGCGCCGATAAAAAGATCGATCGTTTCGAAGACGCGCGCGCCTCCGCGCGTCGACCGAAAATTTTCGATCGTCGTCGATCGTTGACTCGGGAATATTTTTAATTTCGTTCGGGGCCGTGATTTCGCTCGGATCGTCGGTTCTTCGATACGAACGCGTTACGGAAACGAGTTTTCGCGAAATCGCGGGTATCGAGTTCCGCCCGGAATATTCGTAATCGGCGAATAATTTTGCATCGACGAACCGGTTCGTTTCGTTATCGAAACGAACGAAAACCCCGTTTCCTCGAAACAGGAGGGCGGCGAAATTCCGTACGGACGCTCGAGCTAGCGGATTTTTCCGAGGGCTCCGAGCCGCGACGCTGCTCGCCGGGAGAGCGAAACGACTCGCCGGCGGAGCAATCCGGGGGGGGGGGGGGGGGGGGGGGGGGGGGGGGGGGGGGGGCCCCGCCCGCCCTGGACAGGGGGGGGGGGCCCCCCCCTGCGCAACGGTTACCACTCCGGAGCGGCAACGTTGAACGTTCGGTCGGTCATTACCAACGGTCGATCGATCATCGACCGACGATCGTCGCGGAAACGCGCGGATCCGCGTCGGAAAGGAGCGATTCCGCGTTGGAATCTTCCGGTGGTAAGATCCGGCCGACCCGATCTTACCACCGGCGATCCGGAAATTCGACGCGACCTCGTTCGCGGAGAAACCGAGCGTCGTCCGTTTCGTCTCGCGATCGTACCGAAGGCGCGCGTACCTCGACGACTGCCGAGTCGTTCGTCGAAACGTTCGGGAGTAACGACGAGGGTGTCGTTCCGTCGAGAACGAGGATTCTCCGAATCGCGGCGAACCTCGGCGATGCTTCGTTCCTACCCGTTCGTACCCGTTCGACGACGCGCCGAACGGAAAAACGGATACGAAAGAAATGGTGCGTTTACCGTACACGCTCGTAGGTTCGATTCGATACAGCCCGGTCCCGCGTCGTAAAACTCGCGCGTGAAAGAATTCGGGTGACCGGTCCGCTGTGATCCGAGAACGCGGGCGAGCGGCTCGATCCGAGAGGACCTCCTCGCCCTCGGCCTCGGCGCCTCGAAACTTTTGTACAGGCGCGAACAATGCGCGGGCGCGTTGTATCGCGCGAGCGGCTCTGTCGCGTACGGATCGCGGCCTTCTCCCCCGCCTTTTGTTGCACCTTTTTAACGGTTTCTTTACGATTAAAAGCGAAAAGTGGCTCGGACCCTTTCCCGCGGTACCCGGCGAAACTTCCGACCGGGAACGTTTCGCGTCGGCTCGGTCGTAGCCGCGCGCGCGCGCGCCCGGCGCACGAACGAGATCCCCTCCGACCGAAATTCGTGCTTCCGAGGATGGAAACCCGGGGCGCGTTTCGTCGCCTTTGCCGAATATCGCGCGGTTGGGATTTTCGTACCGATAAAGCCTCGTTTTTACGCGGCAACGGGGAAGAAACTCGAGGGAATCAAAAAAACTGTCAAATTTTAGCCGTTTTCCGAACGCGGCCGCGTATCTCCGTAAAAAATGGTCGCGTCCGACCGAACGAAGGAGCGATTCGAGGCTCGGCGGGGTCTTCGGTTCTCGGTCTCGAGCCGCCGCGACAAAAAAATTCTCAAAGCCGCGCGGTATCGCTCGATCCCGAGGAACACGGAGGGAACAACGTTTTTCAAATTATTTCGAATTCTCCTTACGGTCCGCGGACTCGAGGCGTTCGGCGAAACGTCGCGGAACGCCTCGTTCGTTCGGCTTTTATTTATTTTTCCGCGCGTCCCGACGCGTCGATTTTCGTCCGAGGTATCGAAATTTCAACGAAAAAACGGATCCTCCCGGCTCGGAGCGCGGATGTCCCGGCGAGCGACGGTCGCGCGGACCGTCGAACGGGATTTTCGGAGGGCCGAACGAATCCTCGACCAAGTCGCGAATCGTTCGGTCGCCTCGAAGAACGCGGAGCCCACTCCCGACGAACGAAAGGAAAAAAACCGTTCCGAAATAACCGACGCGAGATTGGTACTGCGGAAAAATATATCCGCGTTGAGAGGCGAACGGCGCGTACCGAACGCTCGGCAACGGGGACGAACCCGAACCACCGGGATATTGGATTTTTTTCATGGTCGTCGCGTCGTCGAGGTCGCGCTCGACGTCGCTCGACGAGGGGGATAAGAGAGTTCGCCGCTCGCTCGGGGGGAGGGTCGAAGATATCAAGGGTGCGCCACGCCCGTTGACTCGAATGGCCGCTGTTCCGAGAGGGGCTCCGCAGCCGTGACGACCCAACCCCGTTTCCTCGAACCCCCCGCTCCCCCGCCCCCCGGTGACGCCGCGAAACGAGCGTCGCGGGAGCTCGTCGAGGCTCCCGGCCCTCCCGATCGCGCGAACGGAGGGAAGCGACGCGCGTCGAGAGGCAACGGGGGTGTCGGCGAGAGGAGAGCCGTTGCTCCCGGGGCCCTCGACGGATCGATACTCGCGACCAACGACGCTTCACCGTTTACCGCTGAATAATTCGATAGCTGGGAAACCGCGAATTCGACGCGGTCGCTCGCGGAAGAACCGCGGGCGTTTGCGGGATTCGGGCTCGCGCGATCGATCGCTCCGAGTTTCCGACGAATCGACGATCAGCGGTCAACGGGAGGACGATCCGATCGATCGGCGCGCGATCGTCGAAAAGCTCGACGCGCGTTCGTCTCGAAATCGATACATTTTTTTATCGGACCGTTGAACGCGCGTCGATGGGGTCGGATTTGTCTCGAAGAACGCTCGAAAGCGAAAAATAAACGCTCGAAAGCGACTCCGGGGCGCGTCGACGACGCGCCCCGGACTCGTCGATCCACGATTCTCCCATTTCCGAACCAACTTTTTCCCCGACGGTCCGGTGACGCTTCGAGGAGTCGAGACTCGAGGCGCGTCGTTCCAGCGGTACGATCCTTTATCGAATTTTTAAAGGATCCTCTCGCACTCGCGCCGATGAAACGAAACTTGAACCTTTCGGACGTACCGAGCGTCTCGAAACTGTTCGTTACTCGACGCCGATGGAATCGTTCAAAAATTAAAGCTGCCTCGACGAGGCTGCGGTGCATCGTCGCGGTAAATCTCGAAATCGCGTTTCTCGGGTTCCGTGAAAACGGAAGCGAAGCGCGATTTTTTTCGAGCGACCCGCGTTGCCCCTTCGTTGCCGGGATCGCTCGTCGTCGACGACTCGATCCGAGCCGTTGAACGCGCGCCCTCGCGCCCGTGTTTTCCTCTTCCTCGCGTCCCGCGATACGAGCGGCCGGCGAACGGTCGCCGGGTCGATAGCGAGGTTCTCTCTCGGGCGCTCCCGCTTCGCCCCCGACGATGAATCGCTGCTCCCGGAGTCCCGCGAATTCGCGATATCGTTCGGGTTTTCGTCGGATCGCGCGTCCAACGGACGACGGCCCGTGTGGCCGCGCTTCTCCCGCGTTCTCCGTTTACCCGAGTTTGCTCGCGGGCGGCGCTCGCTCGAGCGCGCTCGAACGCGCGACGCGGACCTTTCTCGGCTCGTTTTCCGCGACTCTTGCGCGCGCGGCGGAACAAAAGTTGTACAGCGTACGAAGGAAGCGACCCGTCGAGACGCACGCGCGAAAGACGGTGTTTCGAACAAAGTTTCAACTTTGCGTACCGAAAAGTACGAGATCGTCGCGTACCTTCGATTTTGGCGAAACTGCGAACAAAAGCTCGGGTCGCTCGGGATTAAGAATCGTTCGTCGATTCGACCGATCGAGTCGCGCGTTTCGAAGGAACAGCGATCGGAGACGCCGCTGGCCAACTTCCTTCGAACGCTGTATTTTTGTTTTACGGAGGTAGTCTTCGACGGGACGTCTCGACGCGAACGAGTATTTTCCATTTTTTTTCGTGCGTCGAACGAAGGCTCGTCCGCGTACGCGTCGCGTTTCTCAAATACGCGTTTTTTGCGTTCAAACGCGCGTCTCGAGGGACGCGTCCCTTTCGAACGAATATTTTTGCGAATCGTTCCTTCGGCGCGCAAAGTCGAACGGTAGGGTTTTTCCGAAGCTCGATCGGTCAGCGTCGCGCGTCTCGCGAAACGACCGATCGAACAAAATTTTGTAAAAAGACGCTCCTCCGCTCGAAACGTTACGGCCGTTTCGATTTCTCGCGCGGTCGAGGAGCGCTCTCGCTCGATCGGACGTCCATCGCGGCGCGAGCCTCTCTCCGAAACTCTCCGCGATCGCGAGTGCAACGTTGCGCGTCGAGAGGAGCAACGGTGAACGACCCTGCGAGAGAGATCGCCTCCGAGGAGAAAGCTCCGGAAGTGGAAAATGCGCGTTTCCGGAGACGCGGCGCGTACTCGGCGCGTACTCGGCGCGTACTCGTCGCGTCGAAACGCGCCGCGACTACTCCGAACGATCCTCGATTCTCCCAAATTTCGCGACTCGAGCGTTCCACCGAAAACGAGCGAAACCGAGCGAAACGTCGTCGCGCGCTCGCGTTTCCTCAAAACCCGTATCTTTGGATTCGATCGAGGAAGGTACGCGAGTCGACGGTTCAATCTCGATCCGTTGGTTCGCGCTTCGCCGGTGCATCGTCACGGCTCGTACCTTGGCCCTCGAGAGTCGAAAAGTGACGCTCCGACTCGGTCCCTCGACGAGTCCGGCCACGGTTCGCGAGGGTCGCGCGACGCCGAGCCTTCCAAAAGTCCGTTCAAAAGAAGCAAAACTCCAGATCCCGCGAAAAGTGCGCGAGCGTTTTGAAAAAAGGCGCAACGAACGTCGCGGAACGGTCAAAAACCGCGCGAGTCCGCTTCCGTTCCCCCCGTCGTACCCTCGGCGACATCGACGTCCACCCTCGAAGCTTTTATCGCGGGCCACGAAATTGCGTCGCGCCGTTTTCGTTATCCGGGCCGGAGGAAGAGCCTTCGCCCGTTCGATCGACGGTCGCCTCGAGGCGCGCGGTACGCGTCCGACGATAAAGTCGAACCGGGAGAGAGAGAGAGAGAGAGATTCCTCGGTCGCTCTCGGCGTCGTTTCTTCGGCCGTTACGGTTCTCGGGCCTTCCGCGCGCGACGCGGACGCGCGTACGCCCGTAAAAAACGAGCCGCGGAGCGCGCGCGAGGAACCCGGTTAAAGATTTTACGGTACCGGGCCGCGGCTCGCCCGGGAACCTCCGAGCGAAACGAGAAGTACCGAGGACCGTCGCGCGGAGGGGGCAGGGTGGATCGTAAAGGATCGTCGAACGGGACGAGTCCGGGGCCGAGGCGACGAGATCCCCGCGGGGCGAGACCCCGCCGACCTCCGCGCTCGATCCCCCCTCCCTCCCCCGATACGCGAGCCAATCCCCGTCCACCCGGGGTGCGCGCGAGCGTACGCGCGCACGCGCCACCCTTCTCCTCCCTCTCGTCCTTCTCCTCTCTTCCGGGGCGCGCGTCGACACCCCGGAGGAGCTTCTCCCTCGAGTGCGAAGGAGAAATGGCGCGCGCGAGGGGGGGGGGGCGTCGCGCGTTCCGCCGTCGTTGCGCGATGGCGGAACGCGCGACGCGGCGGCGGCGGCGGCGGCGTCGTCGTCGTTGCACAATTTTTCCAAGGACGAGAAATTCGCGTCGAAGGATCGAACGTTTTTTAAAAAAATACGATACGAGAACGAGGGTCGCGCCGGCGAGAGCCGATCGACGCCGATCGCGCCGATCGCGTCGTTCGACGAGGTTCATCGACGCTGAGAAAAACGCACGTCTCGTCGCGTTCCGAAAACGGACGCTCGCCTCTCGGTGGAAAACCGGTAAAATTTTCCATCGCTCGTCGTCGGTCGTCTCGCGATTCGGAAGCTCGCGACGCACCGGCCCTCTCCGATCCCGGCGAACGCGGAGCCGCGTCGACCTCTCGCCGAATCGATCCGGTCTCGCCGTCCGCGGTTCTCCCGGATCGACCCGTCGCTTCTCCTTTCGTTTTCGTTTCGTTTTTCATCGCCGATAACGCGATCCGACGCAAAACTCGTTTTCCCTCGTACCTCCGAAGGAACGTTTCACGCGCGTTTTTTTTCCGTTTTCCGTCCGTCCTTCGTTGGACTCGCGCGGCGCCCGTTTTCCACGCTCCTCGATCTTTCCCGTGGCTCTCGAACGGTCGGAAATCGTACGCGTCGTCGGCGCTCTCGTCCGCCCCCTTCCTCCTCTCCCCGTTAAAACTCGCTTCGCGTTCGTTACCCGCTCCACCCTCGTCTTCCTCCCCGTTCGATCGCCCGCCGGAACCGAACCTTTTCTTCCGGAAGTACGCTTTCCTTCGGAATTTCCGGAAAGCGGCCGCGAGCCCCCGCCGGAAATTCGTTCGCGGATGCTTCGCGCGATACGCGAAGACGGGCCCGGGAGCGATCCTCGGCGAACTCGAACTTTTTTCGTGGAAAACTGAAACTCCGAACTGAAAACTGAAAACTGAAACGGCCTCCGACGGTGACGTTTCGTCGCACGCGGATCGGGATTCTCCCGATACGATCGGAGGAGAGGACGAACTTTGGACGACGCGAACCGTCGCCCGGATCGAACCTCGGACGAACCGGGTTTTTCCGCACGCGCGTCGATACGCGGACGCGCGCGATTACGCACTCGTCGTTCGATACCCGTCGAGAACGCTCGAGCCACGCCTCTCGGCTCGAATCCGATCGGTCGACGCTGCCCCCTCGCCCGGATCGATGTCCCCCCCCCCCTTCCCCCCGCGCTTCTCTCCTCGCCGGCGCGTCGCTCGCCGCGTTTCGTCCATTTTCCCGTTCGCGATCTCGGAGGCGCCCAAATTCTTTCAAAAACCGAGTCGCTCCGCAAATTTCGCGGGCCACGCCCGTTCGATTTTCGATGTTCGATTTTTTTTACGCCCGTACGCGAAACGCCGTTTCGCGCGTTTCGTTCGTTCTCCGCGGATGCAAAGGTCGGACGCGTTTCGGCGCGGTTGGAAATTCCTCGCTATCGAAAAGGACGACGCGCCTCCTCGCCCGGAGCCGACGGCGCGGAATCGCGCCTCGGCCGCCACCGTATCGAGCGAACTCGGCCGCCCGCGACCTCTTTCCGTTCCCGAACCTGAAAAGAGCCACCGAGGGACGAGGGCTCGCCGCGATCGACCGAACGAACGCCTCGAGCCGGAAGACCTCGCGGCGCGTGTCGAAGGCGCCTCGCGAATTCGAAACAGCGCGCTGCCGCGAGAGCGCGGATCCGCTCGTCCCGGAGAGCGACCGAGCGCCGATCGGTGTCTCTTCGCGCGAGAACGAAGCCACCTTCTTTTCCGAAGAAACCTCGCGCGCGAGCGCGAGCGTTTCGACGACGAGCGACCGCTCGAATCGGAGGAGAGGCGACGTCGATCGTTCGCGCGCGAGTGTACGCGTTCGACCCTTCGACTTTTTTATCCTTTCCTAACCGACGCTCCGCCCTTTTCTTTGAGGCTCCGACGGAATTTCTTCCCAGGCCTGTTCGCGATCACTCGTCGATGCCGACGAGTGATCGATCGATCGATTTCCGTGTTCCGAGTATCGCTCGTGGGACGCGACGCGTCGCGTTACAAGTATCATTTTTCATAAAAATGCTTGTACGGACGTTCGATGCGCTCGGCGATGCGCGAACCGTCCGACGAGACCGACGCGATTCTTCGGGGGATTGAAAAATTTTGCAAATTTCGTTTTGTCACGGTTCGCGATGTCCGCCTCGGTGCCCGACTCGTCCCAAGAATTGTGCCTCGCGGATATCGTCGCGTCGAAGCCGTTCGTTTTTGCCTCGGCTGGTCCGCGCGCGGCCCCGCGCGGCCCCGCGGCTCTCCGCCGCGGC
>JAPYZI010006684.1:0-14309 GCA_030523105.1 Ophioninae sp. A BG-2022a
TTGTTTTTTTTTTTTTTTTTTTTTTTTTTTTTTTTTTTTTTTTTTTTTTTTTTTTTTTTTTTTTTTTTTTTTTTTTTTTTTTTTTTTTTTTTTTTTTTAGATTTTCGTGTTTTTAAATTTTTGGGTTTGTTTGGGTTTGTTTAACAAGGGAAAAGCTAATTTTTGTGCTCGTATCACGGAAGCGAGGGTTTGTTCGGGATTTTCGATTTTTTAGGGATTTTTTATAGTTTTTTTTTTTGGTTTTTTTTGTTTTTTAGTTTTTTTTAAATTCTTTTTGGTTTGGTTTGGGTTTTTCAATTGGTCACGTGACGTGTTTTTCTACTTTAAAGAAATAATTCGTAATTCCAGGTACGAGGTTTTTCAATAACAACGGACGACCGGATGTCGAGTTTGTCTCAGGGTAGTTCCGCTTCCAACGATCTTTCCGAAACGTACGAGATGGAAGCTAAACTCCAAATAGATTTTTCAATGTTGGCTGTAAAGCTGCGCGAGGTGGACGACGCGGAAGTTGAGAAAGCTCGTTGGGAGTTGGAAAAAAGGGTGACCGATCGATCAGAGGAAATCGCCGCGATCGAAGATCCGCACATGCGCGCGTCGGAGCAAGTTGCTCTTCTTGAGAGAAAATTGAACGAGACCAGCCAGGAGTTACAAGCCAACAGGAAGTTGATGGAAGAAACGAGAGGGAATTTCGAACGCGTGAAGGAAGAGCGATACAATCGATTCATGCGGTTCTTTGAACACGTGGCGGGTCGCGTCGATGCTATTTATAAAGCAAGTTCATGTTTATTTTTGGATGGTTGACTAATGGATTATTAACTAATTAATGATTGATGAGATACTGGATTATTGGATATTGGATATTGGTCATTTTGATGTTGGATGTTGGATTTTTGGATTTTTGGATATTGGATTTTTGGATATTGGATTTTTGAAGATTGGATTTTTTGATATTTTGGATTTTTGGATATTTTGGATTTTTAAATATTTTGGATTTTTGGATATTGGATATTGGATTTTTGGATATTGGATTTTTGGATATTTGATTTTTGGATATTGGATTTTTGGATATTGGATTTTTGGATATTGGATTTTTGGATATTGGATTTTTGGATATTGGATTTTTGGATATTGGATTTTTGGTGGATTTTTGGATATTGGATTTTTGGATATTGGACATTTTGATATTGGATTTTTGGATATTGGATATTTTTATATTGGATATGTTTATATTAAATATTTTGATATTAGATTTTCTTATATTGGATATTTTTATATTGGATATTTGTATATTGAATATTTTTCTATTTTATTTTTGGATATTGGATCATTGTATATTAAATTTCTCCATTTCACTGATTTTCCCATAGAAACTGATGGGTAATTCTTCAGCCCAAGCGTATCTGATTGCTGAAAATCCGGAAGAGCCTTATTTGGCCGGAATTCGATACGACTGCGTCGCGCCAACGAAGCGTTTCCAGCCGAACGAGTATCTCTCAGGCGGGGAGAAAACGATGGCGGCTTTGCCCCTGTTATTCGCTATACAAAGGTATATCGCGTTTCCCAAAAACGATTTCCAGAATCCTATTGATACCTGACTAATTGATTTTTCATTATTATCTTCAGCGTCGACGACAAACAGCCGCCGTTCGAAATATTCGATGAAATCGATGCCGCCCTCGATCACGATAACGCAACCAAAGTTTCTGCGTATTTGAAGAGAAGAAAGGAGAATCAAACGATCGTTGTGTCTCATAAGAAAGAATTCTTTGGAACGGCTGACGCTATGATCGGAATTACATCGACGGTGAAATTTCTTCTTTTTTTTTCTTCTCCATCCGTACAAGTTTCAAAATTTCGAAGCCGTTTAAAAAATCATTGAGAAATTTTAAAAAACATGGCTCTTAAAAATGTTTTGCCAAAAGATCGAAAAACTAGAATCCTGGAACTTTAAAATGCGTTTTTTGTCATCCCGGTACGATCATTTTTCACTTAATACTCCAATATCCAATAATTCAAACACAGCCCGTCAAAAATCATCAAATTTTGGAATTTTGTTGTCTCCCTCTTAATAATTCTAATGCCTGATAAACGGAAGAAAAACCGATAACGTTTCTGTGATTTTTCAGGGTTCCGGCTCAAAGCTCGAAAGCCAAATCTTCACTCTCCTTCTGCGTCCATTTCCGGATTACATAAAACGATAAAATTCCGGACCGTTCAAATTTAATAATCCTTCGATTTTCTTCGAAGATTTCACGATTCAAAAGCGGTAAGTACGAATAATCGAATATACCCTTTATTTTCATTTATCGTACGAAGATTCAGTGATCGATGAAAAAAAAAAAATAGAACGAATTGTATTATCGAAGATGTATATTTCAGATATATCAATGAGCAAATCCTTGCACATTCCTCGTGTACGCACGTGGTAGTAAGCACTTCGCAGTGCCAAAAAAAGCTGATTAAATAAACATTGGATAAAGAAATCTCAGAGATCTACGAAAAATAGGTGTAACTTTGAAAATTGTTGTTTTTCGTGTTAACTTTCGATACGTCGGTATCCGCAATGTACGTCGAAGTAAATTGGCACAGAAAGCAACTTTAGCAGGGGAAAGGGAGGGTTTGATCAATTAGTCAGAAATAACGTTTGTTTGGGTTTGTTTGGGTTAAGGAGTAAAGTTTCATAGATCAGTAATATATCGGATAACGTTTGTTCGTAAAATCACATTGAATTCAATACACCGAACGGTATTTATATATAATATACATATATATATAAATATACGTATATACGTATCTATACAAACGTATTTATACATATATACGTATTTTATTTATTCCATATCCGGGCCTTAATTCTATACTCAACGTACAGTGTGCAATAAGAATTAATGACGTGTCAGCAATTTGTTATTCCGTGTTTCTTCATGTATTTCTCTCTCGCGTTTGCTATCATCTTAGCTTTTTTCTCCTCGAAGGACAAATTCTCCCGTGGAGTTTCCTGGCTCGAAGATTGCACGGTTTCCGGTGTACTGGATGTTCCTGTATTAGGGCTTCTCTGCTCCGGAGTATAGGTTACTATACCGTCCAACAGGTTCGCTACCGTCACGTCCACGTTTCCGGTTTTCACTGGAACGAGAATAAAGAATTAGACTTCCGTTATGATGATAGGAATGATATTGCCAGTGGTCGAGGATGCGAAACTTTAGGTTGGAAAATTGATAAGCGAAATTTAGGGGCTCAAGGTTCGATGTTACAAAAATTGACAAGTTTCATGGTTTTTTCAAGGATATCGGGACAAAAGACGATTTTTTTGAATCTCGGTTAGAAATGGTATTTGAATAGGGATGTTTCGATAAATATAGAAAATGATGAAGCGAAGATAAAAGTAATTTCTTCGAGGCTTATACATACACAAATCTCTTTGAATAACATATCCAGGAACAAAGGGCAGAACATCTCGAACTTGTCGGACCATGCGTTGCATTTCGATGGTGACAGCGGCATGATTAGTGGATCGTCTCGGTCGTGATCTACCCTGGGTGGTTTCGACGACGTATCGTTTCTCGTATTCGAATTTGTCAGTGACGGTGTAATTGCTCGTTTTAACAGCGAGAACATTAGCGATGTCGCTTTCGACTTCCCTCGCAAGAGTTTCATGATCGCTGTTGCTCTTGACTCTTAAGTATCTCAGAGTGAATATCGTGTAGGGTACGAACATGAACCAAAAGATATCGGTCCACCATGTAGAAGAGACAGACGTCAAGTTGACACCTAATATATCCGGTCTTCGAGCTTGAAGGACGACCGGCTGTACGCTGGGCTCTACGCTGAACGGCCATGAATTGAATTTCAAAAGAGCGACCCGACTGTTCGTCGAGCTGAATTCTGGCTGTATCGCTACGTTGGAGCCCGTAGAAGATATGCACTTTTGGATGTTCCTTATCAGAACATCTTTGCCGCTCATGTCCATTCTCCGCAAACCCAAAGAGTGACTAACGACAGACGGCAATTCCCACCCGCTAGGAGTGAAAGCTCCGCTCGCTCTGTACAACACGAAGTGATCCACGTCCGATATACTGTTAGCTATTATTATGCGACACTTCTCGTCTCTCGTCACCGAATCCGGATGTTGCTTGACCAACACTCCTAGACTCAACCCAAACCCATGGTGAAGAAACTGCCGGACTGGCTCCCGGTCCGGCAACAGATGACCCAACAGCCAAAGAACCAAACCGATCGCCAGACGAAGGAAAAACAACGCCAAGCCCAACGGGGAGTACAGAATCAAACAGAAAATCCTCCATCCACCGGATACTCTGCGGAAATATTACGAAACTGTTTAATAGCATTCTGCTGGTAATGAGAATGAATTTTTATTAGTAATCCTCCGGTTTTGCAGTATTGTATTTTGGTTAAAGTTTTATCGGTTTCTTAAAAACTTGATGGTTTCTTCGTGTCACCATTTTTTGGCTCTGTCAATATCTTTGATGTTTCGCTATTGCTTCGATTCTTAACCGAACCCAAACAAATCCAAACAAATTGGCATAGCTCTAATCTTCGGCAAAGAGGTTAGGGCGGATCCAATTGAAATTGCAATCTTCCTTGTTTACAGATTATACTTTCGACGATTATTTTTTTAACTTCGAGAAGTAATGGAATGAAAAATTGGAATATTTCTTCATTGGTTTCTTCTTTTCGTGTTTAGTTCATTGGTGATACGTCAAAATATCGAAATAATTTATCGCGCAACTGTTTGAGTTTGTTTGGGTTTATTTTGGTTTGTTTGGTTTGTCCATACATTCGTGCATTGAACAAGAAATTGTTCCAAAGTATACAAGTTTTTGAGGTTAGTTTTGGATCTGTAAAAACAAAGATACAAGTTTCAATGGATATACGATTTTTTATCTCAAGGCTGAAACTTGCGATGAAAGTTTTCCAGTATAGGGAAAGTAGATTGGGTCGCGAAAGAGAGAAACGGCTATTCTTCGTTCATGACCTAAATTAAAAATGGACAACCACATGTACCAGCTGTTGAGGTTTAGTATCGATATTGTTTGAGTTTGGTTGGGTTTTAATGACGCAAACAAGGTTTGTCGTCCCATAGTTGCATCGAACTCACACAGTCCCTTCCAAAGTGAAAGGATGACATTGGTTACCAGCTCAAAGTTGTACAGAGTAACCTATATTGCAAATTGCGTTCTTAAAAATGGCCTTAAAAGTGCGCGAGCATATGGCCAATTTTGGCGTCCACGCTTGAGCAAAAAAAATCGTATCGAATGATATTATCGTTAATTTCGTTTACTTTCGCGTTGCTTGTAAAACGAATTTTTTTCGAATGCCAACGGAGGTTATGTCGAACGAATTGATCGAAAGGTCATACGTCGTCTCGAAAATGATTAGAATACGAAAATTTAGAAGTTCATTTTCAAGGTTAAACTGCACGGCTTTTACGGGACGGATGTTTTTTTTTAACGACCAATTACAAACAACAAGGGCGGACATTCGTAAAGATGAATTAACTTTACCTGTTCGTGTCAAATATATCCTTGATATCGATCTCTGACATTTCTCACGTACGATTCACATTTAATCTCAACGGAACAAAAAAAATCTCGGGTATTCGTTTTGTTGTTTTTTTTTTCTTTCGCAGCGCACACACTTTTGGCGATATTTTGTTTCGCACAACCTTGTTCGACTCAACGTATCGTCACAACGCGCGAGCGCATCGTTCCCCACCCCTCGAAAAAAAAAAAAATCTTTCTATATGCCTTTTGTTTTACTACAATTGGCGCCCGATACGGAGTTCACGAGATTCACTCCTCGGCCTCTTCTAACCGAAGTTATCGGACCAACGTCATTCGATACGAAACGAAATGACGAAGCGATTCATTTTCGAAATCCTATTAGACACCCGAATACACAAGTATTCGTTTTGTCACCTCAGATTCTCTATAGACTCGTATAAATTCATTAAAAGTGGTGGAAAAATATTACCAACGAGCTGAAGTGAGCTACGCACTGATTTGACATCGTGGGAATAAGAATAACGGTTATACATAGAATGTGATAATTACGGATGGATTTCAAGAATAAAACTGCTGTTATTAATGAACGGTTAAAAAAAAAGAAAAAAAGTATATTTTATGAGACAAAAAACATACCAAGGTGACAACAGTTGATACTAGTTCCTAGGAGGAACGTGAGTTCGAGGAAGGTACCACCGAAAATCAAAAAACCCTATACCCTTATCTCTCTACTCATCTCCGATAAATATGTAAACGAAGCAGACGAAACAAAGATGGTGGGTGGTATTGTTTAGTGTTTGTTTAGTACACGCGTACGAGATATCGCGAGGTATATTCCAAATGATTAAACATTCAATTCCGTGTATACCGAAGAACTGGAATCCCACAAAAAATTCTCCAAATCTCATCGAACTTTGTAATGACATTAACTTTCGTGTTGAAAACCGAAAACTAACCATGAATATTACTTGTCGCGAGGCAACATCCCCGGACATTAATAAAACAACATAACCTCAAGAAAAATCGATTGGAGTCCAATTTCCTACGTTTCCGTACCAAAAACTCGGATTTCCACCCTGCCGAATGACCGGAACGCTAAGATGCCAGGAGGTCGGAGAAACCCTAGCGGACGCGGTTCCGGTGGACGAATGCAGTTCAACGCGTGCCCTGGCTCACAATCCAGTAACGTAGTCACCAATGGCACTTCCAGCGGAACTGCTGATGAGAAGAAACTGTTCGAACCTGCTGGAGGCAGACCGTTGGCTCCCAAGCACGTTCCGATACCCACAGTCCCCGTTGATGGACAGCTGATGTTCGAGGCGCTGTCACTAGGTGTTTCAATAATTGCCGCCTGTCTACAACTGCTCAATCTTTATAGAACAGTTTGGTGGTTACCGCAGTCGTATAACGAATATAGTATGGTGAGCTTCATCATTTTTGGCTCTGTTTGGGTTCAGGATCATTGACCGAATCGTCATTGATGACGCAATGACGTTGGGAAGACATTGTTCTTCTTAAACTGGTTCAGATAGTTTGTTTGGGTTCCGTCTAAAAGAAGACTATCGTTGAAGATGCTGCTAACCCAAGATAGAACTTGATGACGATAAATGTTTCGGTTCCAGAACTTCTATTTGATAGATCCCTATCTGTTGGTATTCATCGTTACGATGGTAGCGAGAAGATTTATTTACGCCCTACTAAGACGCTTCATCGACGCTGTATCTCCGGCTAGATGGCTACCCGCTGCCCAAAGAGTCATGAGGTAGCGCTGATTTCCGGTCAACTTGAGAGGGAAATATAATTTATTAAATATTCGTACGAATTATTGGAAAGGCTGGAAAGCTTATATAAGCTGGAATAAAAGATTCCGGCGCGCGAATATTTCGTGTATTTTGTTTTAGTATCGTGGATTTATGTTTGAATGATTATCAGGATCGTTCTACTGATACTGGTAGTATCCGTACTCTTGTGGTGCCTGTATTACATGAGTGAGAGACATAATTCCATGAAAGTCTTTTATCTCTGCTATCCGTAAGTACGAATCCTCTTTGTATTTGTATAAAAGAAAGCGCAGTGTTGAATCGGAGAACCAAGGGTTCTATAAACTTGGGAGATAACGTAGAAATGACAAATTGTGGATTTAATGCGTTACCGTGAAATCTTAATTTAGAATTTAGAAAATAATATTCAGTTCTATGGCTTGTTCGACACTGCTAGTCGTACGATAGTCTTCGTAGTCAAATGGTCTTATCGCTTGATCCTTCTTTTTCTTGCGACCTAGAAGCATATCCGTCTATTTCCTAATGTTCGGAGTGAGCATCGGACCGTTCTTTGACATATCGACAGCTCCGCTCTACGTCAAGGAGGATCGAAAGACAAAGTTTTTGCTCGGTGAGTCCACAGGACTTTATTCACTACGCCGATAAAGTAAAATTCCAAGATTACAGAATATCTTCTTTTTATCTTACAAAAGACAAACCGCTACACAACTGTTCGTTGAGCGCACCAGCGATCAGAGCTGAAGTATCGAGTCTGCGGTCAGACTTCAATCGTCGATTGAAACGTGCACTTTTCGCGTCATCCGGAAGTGCGTACGTTTGCGGGATAGCTCCGGTAATATTCGTTCCGCCGCATCTTCACTTCAACATCACCTGGGTCGTTCAGCATATCGTGTTGTTTTGGCTCGGCCGTTTGAGCGCTCATTTCGCTCAAGCTTATCCGGTGAGGTAAAATCAGTGAATAATCCGAGTTCGGAGAAATCGTTTGAATAAAGAATTACATGTTTTCGAAAATAAAAATTTATTTCTTCTTTCCAAATGGAAAACTTAACCTCCATTGATTCCAACTGGAAACCGGAAATTGCATTTCTTTTCAGATACTGCGACGTTCTCCACCGAGCTGCACTCCACTTAGGCAGATGGTCGAAAGTCGAGGGCCGTAACGTTCACATACCGACGCAAATGTGGAGCGACGCGGTTTTGTGGCCTCACGGATCTCTCGTTAAGCACAACAAAGAGTTGTATCGTTCGGAGGGGCTTTGCACGGCAGCCGAGCCGGGAAACTCCAGTCACTACAGGTTTCATGTAAATATTATATTTTTTTAATTTGTTTGGGTCCGTTTGGGTTTGTATTCGACTTGCAAGTAAATACTGACCTAAGCGGTCACCCATCCAAGTATTCTAGTCTGATTCTGGAAGTACTTCACAGAACTTTCGAACATTTATCAAAAAAAAAACAATCATTTACGAAAAAAAAATTAGTAAATATACTAATAACGAAATGTTTCTTGTTTCATATACGAAAATTGCAAAATCAGGCTTTATTCAGCAATCCAACGATGTTGCTGTGCTCCCTGCTGGGTCTCCAATTGTTACTCGTCGCCGTACAATTGATAATACTAGTACGAACGATCGAATGGTATCAAGTGTTATCAATGGCGTTACTTCTCGTTACGAATTATTACACCCTCTTCAAACTCGCGAGGGACTATCTCGTATGCTGGAAAGTATACAGAGCCGAGCAAATAGTACAAGAACGTACGCAAGCTGCCATAACGACCGCGATTCAATAACAGTAACCGCTGATGATCATTATTGCTATGATTCTTCATTTTTAAGAATTAATTAATTAATAATTAATTAATTAATATTCATAATTAAGCTATTAATAATCGATGATGTTCTGTGATTGATTTGTTGTTGTTTTTCTTTTTTTTTTTTTTAATAAATAAACGATAACTTATTATTTGTAAGAAATCTCGTTCCTGGGCTAAAAGACGATTGGGATCGAGAAGAAAAAAAAAACATCCGAATCTTAACGTGTTGTATGTGCAAAAAAAAAAACGTTTTTATCCAGATATAATACATATAACTTAATTCTCGTCTGTATAAATTCTACAAAATGGTACAAAAAAGGTTAAAACGATAAAACGACGGAATTATTTCGAAACGGGAATTCAATCCGCGTGATATATAAATTAGATTTCTTACTGGCATAATTATTAGCTAATCGAGACTCTTTATATTACAATAACTCCAGAGAGACTTTGCGGTGTTTGTTCGGATTAAGAATAAAATGGTTTTCGAAAAGTGTGCCATGTCTCCAGGAAGAGACTCTTCGTTTCTACTGGAATTATAGACGGAATTCCAGGACCAACGAATTTGGAATGTTTTCGATAGCGATGATAATTTCAGCTCGCTAGATTTAAAATCGTGAAGAAATATTCGATGATCGTGCAATAATGTTGATTCTCGAACTATCCAAATGCGAAAGTGAGTAATAACGATTTAACGAGTTTTAACAATTGTTTTTTAAACAACGCGTTCGGATATTTTGGAATTTGCACTCTTGGTTAAGTCTTCGCGTTAATATTCGCGATTATTTACGAACCGAGAGTCGGTTCGTGGATTTTCGTTTGTTTGGGTTTGTTTGGGTTTAAAAAACCGAAACCCCGTTAACGGACGACGTTTAACGGTATCGTCATGTTGCGTGGTAATCTCGAGGCGAGAGAGTCCGCGAGATTCGTCGGGAGTTCGTGCCAAACGTATTTCCCAACTATGGGAACTTCCTCGAGGGGAGGCCGAAAGGAGACGAGAAGAGTAAAGCACAAACCGTCTCCGCCTTGGCCACCGCTAAATTCCACTGATAAAAGACCGTGCGGTCTGTGCTGGGCTACTCCGTCGCCGAATACCTCCTAGAATGGAAAAAAAGACAATTCAGTCGAGCCGATAGAATTGTTAATGTATCGAGTAGATAAAATAGGTACGAAAATCAAATGGAAGTCGAGCGTGTCGATAAAATCTGCGCGATTGTTGCTCTTATCATAGTTTTTCACTTTGGAGGTTAACAATTGGTAGATCTTCAAATAAACAAGATTTTCCATAATCCTTGAAAAATATACAAACCACCATAAATTTGTGTAGCGTCGAGTGCATATTCCGATTCGGATTGATCTCGCAAATGGGCAAATGGAGGGATGTTTTTTCGGACACTAGAACGTGCATCCTGTTGCTATTGGAAGACGAAATGACAAAACACGAATAAATGCGAACAAACTTAAACAAATATGTATTCGTTCCTAGACATAATCGAGCGTCATTGAATTATTCACTCACGTTGCTTTTTTCCTCACGCAAACGATCAGTCTTAAATATAGTTTAGCTCTTGGTTTAGCGACGGGTAAAATCGGCGAGTGCCAAGGTGGATTGGCGCAATTGGCGTAATCTCTTCCTCTCTGTATCAGAGGTAAAATATCGCTGGATCTCAGCGACAATTCGTTAACGTTTTTCACCCAGCAAGCTTGCAAAGACTCTTCATTGGCGTGATCTGGCGTTTTTAATACACCTCCCGTAACTTTGCCGGCCATAACGAAACGGAACCAAGAGCCGCTGGCGCATTCTATCATTATTAGAGTATCAGGTATCATCGTTAAACCAGTTTCCTCCAGGACTTCACGCTTTACCGCGTCTAACAAGTTTTCATTGGGCTCTACGCGTCCTGCCGGCAAATACCATTTTCCTGCGCAGGACGCTTTTGCCTCTTGTATCACCAGTACTTCGTCGTTGTCGTTGAAGAGAACCGCCGCTACTATGTACGTTACCGTTTTTTGGCATACTGGAATGTAATTGGAACTCGCCGTCGGTTGGATTCCTTTAGCTTCTGTGACCAAGAAATAGTGAAATTTGTCAATTTCGTTGAATTTGGTATTCTTCAGGAAGAAACGATAGAGGTTAGGATATACGGAAAAATGATCCCGAAAACGATAAACCCAAACATGTCAATAAGAAGAAATCGCGTTTTGGATTATATTAGGGAAAATCGTTACAGAATTTTCGAAAATTGTATCAAAAGTTTATTTTTTATATGAAAAATATATTGTTTTTACCGATAGCTTCATTTTGAGCAACGAGAGTGAAATCGCAGAGTTCGTCATCCTCGTTGACACTTTGGCCGTCAAGAACGCGGCTAATCTTCTCCTCGATAACATCTGGCATCTTGTGTCAACACTTTCAATAAATTCAAGTTTGTTATAACCTTAATTTCAATTTCAATAATTCGGTACGACGTTTCGAGGTTTATCCAAAAAAGGCTACGGATTACGGGTTCTACGACTCGCGAGATATTCTACTGCAACCTTCAAACGTTTTGCAATTAAAACTCATAACTGTAAACTATTAGTCACGAAGCTGCGTTTCGCGTTCGTTTCTCGTTACCGCGAACCTCATCCAATCGTATCGCGTGTACCCTTTTGGAACGCACGTCAAAATATTCATAACGCGTTTGATGGCCTTTTCCTCTCTGCATTCTAGGTCATTGACAACAGCCACCAACTATGCGCTATGCTGCGAGTACGCCAGCTGGAGCGGTTAGATCCTGTTTTTTTTCTGCCCCCCCATCCCGCCGACCTCCTCGGCCGCAATGTATAATTGCGTAGTTCTAAGCGAACGATGTTCACGCTGTCTCGAACAATCGATATATCTCTAACGCTATGAAACGATCAACGAAAGTTGGTGGAAAAGAATTCATTTCGAGACATTCAATTAAATTCTTCCTGATTATCGTTTCTTCTCTACTCATCTGCTATTAAAAGCTTCGTACTCAAACAAACCCAAACAAATCTAATAATGAACTAGTCCATTATTGTGACATCAGACATCCCCGGAATTTGATTAGAGTGGTAGAGGATCAGTTGCTATGGTAAAATCGATCGTGTTTCAAAATCACAACAATGTGCGTTTCCTGGCTGTTCTTTCATTCACGTGTACCCAGAATAACGCGTCTACGGCACTTTGACTGTTGCATTAGACCATGGTCTCTTTTATTTGACTTATTGATTGCGTTGTGACACACGATGGCGAATTAATCGATAAATTGCAATTAGCAAACGAGTCGTTGCTGGTAAAGGAATACATGATCGGATATTCGATGTTTTTAATGCAGTGAAAGTGTTTTTATAGTGTGGAACATACAGTGAACGAAAACGTCGTGAGTTCGTAATTATGTATGCGTAACGTCAACTTAAATAATTGTTGTTTTTGCGGAAAAGGAGAGATATGTCGTTGGTCCTGTCGCGTGTCGATTACGCGACGGTTGGCGTGACGTCGCGTGGCACGACGAGAATTTTGCCTTCGGCTGATCCGAGACATACTCAAAAGTTTGCCGTTGCCGATCACGACGGAATTCTTCATATATACGGTAATGGATATATCATAAATCGGGGAGAATCGAAAAGTCGTCGATATTCATTTGACAAAGTGAACAAATATGTCAATTTCTTGAATTGACGATCAAACAACTCAAATTTCTTAACTTTTTTACTCGATTCAAAAAGCTATTTAAACGGATTTATCAATTTCCGGTAAAATTGACTTCCGCTTATTTGAGTCCAGTAGTTCGATTACGAGCGCAACTTTTGTCTAGCGGGCAGCCAACGAACGAAAACGGATTTCGTAGAATTTGATTTCTTTCAATGGACAATGAAATCCGAAAATCTAAAATCTGAATGTATCGATTGTATAAATCCTGTGAAATCCGTGAAATCCTTATTTGACGGATTAATAAACTCATTAAAAATGGGGTACGAAGTAATAATAAAAATAACCTCAAAATTCACACGGATCGTTAACTTTACCGAATTTCCATTTGTTTGTTTCGATCGAAATGAATGTTTGAATAGCTTAACTAACATTCGATTATCACAGAAGTGCACTGATGAAGGAATAATTATTGAATTAGATACGATTAATGTTTTCGCGGAATAAAAGGAATATAAAACCCAATCAAACTCGCCAAGATTTTTTAAACCCATCTGATCGTCATTTTTCAGGTATGAAGAAAGGGGAATTACAGCTTTCGTTCAAATCCCTTCCGGGCCCGAAAATACGGCGACTCGCGTTAGGAGGAACGCTCGGAACTCTTCGGGACAAAATCTTCATCGCTTATGGAAATTCCGTAAAAGGCTTCACCCGAAAAGGCAAAATGTTTCTGGAATTCGACACGAGTCTCATAGACCCGATATCTGCTATGTGAGTTCCACGTTAATGAATATTCATCACTGAGCTTAGATGGTTGATCAAAAAACGTCAATTTTTCCAATAATCTCTTTTGTTCAAAGGTACATCTTAGGACCCGATTTAGCAGCTTGCGCTTGCGACCTTTATCATCGTTATCAAAACTGTAAAGACGCCGATTCTTATATGGTCGGGGAAACTCTTTACGATGTTGTTCTTTTGCCAGTTGACGGCTCGTCCGTTATCACCGTTCTCGCTTGCGGCGATCGAGCTGTACGTCCAATCCGTATTGATATATTAGAAATTGCGATTCTCATTTGTGACTGAGAGAATCTTAATTGCGTATTTTTGTGTATTCCAGGTGCGGGTACTTTACGGCACTAAGAGCCCGACGGTCTTGAGACTACCGAGCGTCCCTACGGTACTTGCCTTGTACAGGTCTCCGAGTAATTACTGCTATCGTTATTTCTAATTCAATCGTATTTCTTTTTTTTTACGAATCGATAATATAAGATATTATCGAAACGTTTCTTGCATTTTCCCAGTCTAATTTTGCACTTTCGGCAATAACTCGGGCATATTCGTAATTAGCGGGAAATTTCCGATCAAATACACCCTTTTAATACTTAAAAAACGGAAAAAAAATTTTTTCGACCTCTCAGGCCCATTTTGAAGAAATCTCAAAAATCACGAAATTTCAAAAGGACGTAGGATAAGCTTCTCATGTGCGATGGGGATACATTTGGGGGGTTTGGAAAAGGTTTTTGCCTAACTT
>JAPYZI010006685.1:0-15022 GCA_030523105.1 Ophioninae sp. A BG-2022a
GTAGATTCGTGTTCAGGGGATCAAATTACATCGTAAAGGACCTATAAAAAAAATATTAAAAATCAAAAAATTTTTTCCATATTTGGGCAAAATACGTTTGTTCACTAAATCATCGATAACTTTTTTCCCTTTGGGATTTGGTACTCCACTCTTTGCTCAATCTCTTCGTTATGATTTTCTCTTCAAAATCCTTTTTTAATCATTAAAATCCGATGATTTTACGATTTTTGGCAGAATTTCGAAGTTGGACCATCGATTTTTGCAAATTTTTCCATACATACCCCTTTGCCTCTTTTTTTGCGACTTTTCAAGTGAATTTTCCGGGAAAACTATTAGAGATATCGATACGAATCCAACGCCATTATTTAAGTTAGGCAAAAACCGTTTCCGAACCTCCTAATAAATGTCCATAGCCTCCAAGAAGCTTACTCTACGACCTTTTGAAATTTCGTGATTTTTGAGATTCTGGAAAAGTGGCCGGAGGAGGTCGAAAATTTTTTTTTCCCTTTTTAAACTTTTAAAAGGGTCTATTTAATCGTAAATTTTCCGCTGATTACGAAAATGCGCGAGTTTTTGACGAGAGTACAAAATTAGGCTGGGAAAATGCAAAAAAAAACACTTCTAGAATATTTTTTTGATATTCTTCCCTAGAAATGGAGAGTTCAAAGCAAATTAAATAGTAAATTTGTCTTCAAGGCTTCCTTTAAAAATTAATAATTCAGGATGTAATCCAGGAACTATACATGCTTATATAAATCGACTCAAAATTTCACCCCCAACTACCCATTTCACGTATGGCATTCCGTCGTGGGACACGCTGTACCCATATAAAAAGTTTATACACAACGAGTGCATTATTCCATTATGCCGAGACGAAGATCTCGTGAGAACGAAATCTTCGTATGTGCTGAAAGCAACCGAGTGACTAATTCGTCCTTGACACGAAACTGTAACTTTACGGTCAGATTAAACCAAGTTATGCGAGCTGCCCGAACGATCAAAAGTCGATCCATATGTGTCTTGTCGTTACCCCCACCGCTGAGGCAAAACCAAGGAACAGATCGTTTCGAATGGTGACATTGCAACGATTGTGTCGCAACTGCATGACCGGGTGGACCTTGAGGCTTCCATTATTTAAATCCATTGGTATCTTTACTTGACATTTATTTATTCATTTTTTCATTCCAAAAAGCGAGGCAACCGTTTTTTCGAGATCCTTATCAGCGATCTAGATTTTCAAAGCAGCAGTGGTAATTTCGTACTGAACAAACTTTAGCGACAGTTTTACGATCGGTTGACTCGGTTTCTGATTGGTTGATCTCCAAAAAATAATGGATTTCTTTTTACTACACCTGATATTTGATAAGCGTCCAAGAAATCTTTCGGTTCCATTTCGAAGAGTGAATCCGATCGATAGACGTCAATCTACGACTCTCACCGTTTTAAAGATTTTTAAAGTTGGCATTAATGGAACGCAACGGAATGTTTTATTCTGTTCAACGAACGTTTGCACGCGTTACGTAATCGTTGAAATAAAAAAAAACAAAAAAGTTCCTCGCGTGTCGAGAAAACAAAATGTTATTTTATTCTCTTTTATTATTATTCAAAATCGTATATGGAAAAAATTGTTTCAAGGCTAACCCAAACAAACCCAAATAAAATATCATTTTATTTTCTTTTATTATTATCCAAAATCGCATATGGCAATTTTCTTTCAAGGCTAACTCAAAAAAAAACAAATAAAATATTATTTTATTTTATTTTCTTATTATCCAAAATCGCATATGGCAAATTTGTATCAAACAAAATATTATTTTATTCTCTTGTATTATTATACAAAATCGCATACGGCAATTTTGTTTCAAGGCAAACCCAAACAAACCCAAACAAACAATTATTTTATTCTCTTTTATTATTATCCAAAATCACGTATGGCAAATTATTTACAACCCAAACAAACCCAAACAATCAAAATATGATTTTATTCTCTTTTATTATTATTCAAAATCAGATATAGCGAATTTTTTTCAACCCAAACAAATTATTATTTTATTCTCTTTTATTATAATCCAATATCAAAAAAAAAAGTACAGTTCAACAATCCAACGACAGACATGACGAATGATCGATCGGAGACGCGAGAGGTCTGAAGTACCGCAGGAAGGAGCGAACAGGAAAAGGATGTGCGGAGGGGTCGGGATAAAGTAGGAATAGGTACGGTGAGACGAGGAGGGAGAGCCCAACCCAGGTACTTAAGGTCCCTCCCGTGGATGTGTTCACCGAGTCGGGACGAGCGTTAAGATTTCTTGACTCTTCCAAAGAGACTTATCGTGCACTTATCGTTAATGGGATACTGGAGTGAAGCCGAAGGTTCGGTACCTCGGAGAACTTTCCTACGTACGTTCTGTCTCGCTTCGTCAATTCGACGAGGACGGACTTCCGTCTATGAGCATTCGCGAAAGCCACGGGTTTGGCTGCGAAAAGAGCTTTTCGATAAACGCATTACGCAGATTACGACGCGTCTTTCTATTGGGTCGTTACGCGTGATTGTTTGGGTTAACGGATCATTGGTACGACGTTGGGTTTGTTTGAGATTCTTTGGGATTGTTTGGGTTGGTTTGGGTTTGTTTGAGCTTCTTTGAGATCCTTTGGGGTCCTTTGGATTTCTTTAGGATCCTTTGGTTTCATTTGGGATTCTTTGGGTTTCCATTGGGCCGATACGCGTGATTGTTTGGGTTAGTCGATAAATGGTACGACGTTGGGTTAGTTTAGGTTTCTTTGGGAAATCCAAACATTCTTTCCATTGGGTCGTTACACGTGATTGTTCGGGTTAACAAACAATTTTTACGACGTTGGGTTTGTTTGGGATTCTTTGGGATTGTTTGGGTTGGTTTGGGTTTGTTTGAGTTTCTTCGAGATCCTTTGGGGTCCTTTGGGCTTCTTTAGGATCCTTTGGGTTCATTTGGAATTCTTTGGGTTTCCATTGGGACGTTACGCGTGATTGTTTGGGTTAGTCGATAAATAGTACGACATTGGGTTAGTTTTCGTTTCTTTAGGATCCGTTGGGTTTGTTTATATTTCTTTGGGATTCTTTGCGTTCCTTTAGATTTATAAGAGATTCTTTGGGTTTCTTTAGATTTCTTTCGAATCTTTTGGATTCCTTTGGGATACTTTAAATTGCTTTGGGTTTCCTGGATTTCTAGTTTGGTATTCTCGGGATTTTTTTTCGATTCTTCAGGTTTGTTTGAATTTCTTTAGGCCTTTAGAAAAATTAAAAAATCATTTTCAAATTCTTATCTCCACTTCGATTTCCTACAATAATAGGAACTAAGAAACTGCAAATGAATTCGATTACGTTTCAACGTAGCGAGTTTCAACCTGGCAGAAAAAAAAAAAAACAAGTATGCGAGCAAGATCTCGTGTTACATCCTCCCAGCGGAATTATTGCATTCCATTGGTCTCTTTGTCGACACAGCAAGGCCAGCCTTTCACAAAAAGATACGAAACCGAACCGTAATACCTGATTGACGAATCGTTCCTTCGTACTGAATTCCGCAACTTGTCTCGTGGCGAATATTGTCTCTGCAAGTAATCCAACCAAACCCAAACAAACCCAAACAAACAAAGAAATAACTTATGAACGGTCCCGCCTTTGTTTGGGTTTGTTTGGGTTTGCACCGGGAAACTCAAACTCTGCGATAGAATACCGTATGAATACTCACGTACCGCATTCACTCGTTACGTTTATTTATTTTTTCTTTTCTTGTTCTTACTCCGTTCTCGGTCTCTCCTCTTTCTCGAGTGATCGCAAACTTCTATTGGGTATCTGACGTCACTGAGATATGTCGCGCATGCGGCGCACCTTATTGCCTCGACGAACGATCGGAGGTACGAGAAAAAGGCGCGCTCCGAGAAAACTCGATTTGCTTAAGGCGTAAACTATATTTGCACTCGCTCGCAACAAAATATTCATCAGACTCGAAGCGTATCCGTAATACCGAACAAGAATTATTTCTTTATTGGTGGTTAACACGAAGAAATTATGTGTTCGAATAAAATAATAAATAAGGTAATAAAGTATACGTTTTAAAGTACCGAATGATTTATTGGATGAAAATAAATATGTTCACTAGCCGGAACGAGACTATTCGTTACGTCACGTATTTCTTTCTTTTTTCTTTCGTAGTTTCTTCTTTGATCTGAGTATATCTAGTCTTCATTTTGTTTGGGTTTGCTTGGGTTAGACGCAATAATAGTTTTATTAATTCGAAATTTCTTCATTAATTTGAGCATTTACTCCTAATTTTGGGAACCCAAACGAACCCAAAGATCTAACTGTAAAAACTACAATTTTCAAGCAATTGTATTCTCCTCATAAAAGAGCTTGTTTGGGTTTGTTTGGGTTTACTAAGGGTACAAAATGTCGCGGTCCATAAATAACTAGAAACGTGTAAATAAATAAATCATTTGAATTTTTATGACACTGAATTTTCGATCTGTGGTCCTCATTTTGAAAACCCAAACAAACCCAAACGATGAAAGATTCAATTACGAAAACGACAATTTTCAAGAAATTACCGTTTTTGTAAAATAAACCATCTACGGACTCAAACTTCAGCAAAAACGTAGAACCATCGATTTTATTATTCCCCTCATTTGTATTTGGGTTTGTTTGGGTTTGTTCAGTATAAAAAATGTCGCAGTCCACAAGTAATAAAAAAAAGTGTAAATAAATAAATTATTCGAATTTTTATGACACTGAATTTTCGATCTGTAGTCCTCATTTGGAAAACCCAAACAAACCCAAACGAAGAAAGATTCACTTACAAAAACGACAATTATAAAAATAATCGTCGTTTTCGTCAAAAAATAAATAATCAAAAAACTCAAACTTCAGCAAAAACGTAAAACAATCGGTTTTATTGTTCTCCTCATTTCCGTTTAGGTTTGCTTGGGTTTGTTGAGTGTAAAAACCGTCGCGGTCCGTAAATAACCAAAAACCTGTAAACATATAAATGACTGAAATTTCGATGACACTGAATTTTCGGTCGAGGTGAATGACCGAATGAATAATCCGAGACTACGTGACACGTGGAAAGACCGGTCGTTGGTAGTGTAGCGGGAGGTTAGATTTTTGCCTATAACGTCCCAATGACTGTCGAAAGCGTGCTCGGTGATGCTTCTTCATCGTTGTCTCTTCGTTGAGTGGGGCGTTCGCGGTTTCGCTCTCGGGGTCTCTGCAGCTGGTGGGTATGCAACAGTAGAAGAGCATTACGGAAACACGACAGCGGTAAAGGTTAACGTTCCCGTGGCGTGGCCCGCTTTCCCGCGTCTCTGTAACCTCTTCGTCGTCCCGTTTCACACACATATATATATTTGTATATATATACATATAGAAACGTATAACTCGGTGACATCTCGGCACTGATATACTTCGGGAACTTACGACTAGCTGCCAATTCCACAATTCATACCGCAACGTTTGCACATCGATATGAAGTTTCTCATTTGCTAGGGTAGCGCACGTTTTTTTCTCGAGCACCCCCTAGCTACTCGTTTGGGTTTGTTTGGGTTTATTTATTTTTTATTGAAAAAAAAAAAGATTGGAACTGCGTTTAAGAAAGAGCCGCATATTAGGGTAATACGTTTCCACTAGCGTAGCGCAATTTTTCGTCGAGTACGTTTTACCTTCTCTAGCGTAGCGCAATTTTTCGTCGAGTACGTTTTACCTCCTCGTTTGGGTTTGTTTGGGTTTATTTATTTTTTATTTTAAAAAAAGATTGGAACTGCGTTTAAGAAAGAGCCGCGCATTAGGGTAATAGATTCCCACTAACGTAGCGCAATTTTTTATCAAGTACATTCTACCTTCCCGTTTGGGTTCGTTTGGGTTTCTTTGGAATTATTTATATTTATTTTTCAAAAAAGATGTGAATATCCTTTAAGAAAGAGCCGCATATCAGGATAATAGATTCCCACGTATTTCCTAAACGGCTGACCGGAATTACCCGAATTATCACCAGACAATGTGGAATTGATAGACGAACGACTTCTCCCCAAATAGTCTCCGAGAGTCCAAGAGAGTTGTCGAAGACAATTAGACACAGCAGAACAGAAACATAAATCTGGTGGAATATTTTAATACGGAGATTTGGAAGGGTACCTTTTAAAATCAACGAATAAACAAACCCAAACAAGCCCAACCAAAAGTGCCCTTCCGAAGAAAAAAAATGAAAAGAGGAAAAAAATCGTTTCATCGAACGTATGGAATCGTGAATTGGCGAACGATTTTATCCGTGGTGGTAAATCCATACTGTTATCCCAGGATATGTAGGTCTTTCGACGCAAAGCCTTTCTCTTTCGAGTTGACCATTATTATAAGGTAACCGCAGCGAATGAGCGCGCGTGCATTGGCTGACGCGTGTCTTTACAGCGAGCGATACAAACGAGTGTATCAGGCTGCTCGGTCCAGCTTGAAATGCAGGTAGATCGTATATACGTATCGTTACATACGACCGCTATACCAGATAGAGAAATACGGATGAATAGATAGATAGATAGATGGATAAATACAATGATACACATACGACACTTAAAAGCCACAGTAGAAAATCCGAAGGAGGCAACTGGGTCGTGGCAAATAATAGAATCTTTCCTCAATGGTTCTAACGGTGGGGACATTAGACAGGCACGTGCCATCATCACTCTACGATGTGCGCACAATAGAGAGCAGGTATAGCCAGCGCATAAATAAATCTTAACATTTAAATGCGTCTCTGCAACACACCCACTCGTCGCACAAATGTTTCGGATCACCGACAAACCCACGCGAGTTGAAATAAAGTGCAACACCGAAAATTGAAAAAAATAAAATAAATAAATAAATGAAATAATCGAAATACACCCGAAAATAAATTTATCAACCTAAACGAATATTTAACGTACTGGTTTTGGTTTGTTTGGGTTGAAAAATATATTCATTAACACAAACATATATTTTAAATACTGGTTTGGGTTTGTTTGGGTTAAAGAATAGAGGCATCAACCCAAACAACAGCTTAAATACTGATTTAGGTTTGTTTGGGTTTAAAATAAATTCATCAACGTAAAAAAACACTTTAAGTGGTTTGGGTTTGTTTGGGTTAAAAAATAAAGGCATCAACCCAAACGACACCTTAAATACTGATTTAGGTTTGTTTGGGTTAAAAATAAATTCATCAACCTAAAAAGAATACTTTAAGTACTGGTTTGGGTTTGTTTGGGTTGAAAAATAAATTCGTCAACCGAAGCAAACACTTTAAGTACTAATCTGCGTGTTTTTGGGTTGAAAAATAAATGAATCAATCCAAACAAACACTTTAAGCACTGGTTTCGATTTACTTTGGTTAAAAAATAAATTCGTCAACCCAAACAACACTTTAGGTACCGATTTCGGTTAGAATTTGGAATTTCCAGCCTATTTCAAATTATAAGAAACCAAAAATAAATTCATCAACCCAATAAACAAACCCAAACATTAAGTGATGATTTCGATTTCTTTGGAGTACGAAATTAACGCATCAACCCAAACACGTTAAGTCCTGATTCGGGTTAGAAATTTCTTAGAACTTTCAGCCCAGTTAATTTTCACATCTGGTAAAACCTGAATCGACGAATAACCAAAGATTCATAGATTTCTCTTGAAAGTATAAAAAAAAAAAAAAAAAAAAAAAAAAACAGGATTTCTAGCTTAAACGTCAGGTAGCCAACACCTAATTGCTGAATCAGCAACTTTATTGCGCAAACGGACGCACACATGTACCCCTATCAAGGATGCAGCGACTCTGTCCTCGCGGTGCTAATACAGCGTTGGCGTCGGCGTCAATGGCCGACTCGGTTCCATCTGCAAATGAGAGCCAGAAAGAGAGAAAGAAAAAGAGAAACAGTGAGGGAGTTAGGTGGCCGGGTGGTGGGATTGCAATGAGTAGACATGAAAATGCGAAGAGATCGAGGTCCATCCACACATTAATAGCACTTCACATACGGCAGCTAACAATCGTGCACAGTTCCCGAAGAGGGCGCTGTCTCTTTCGTCGTATACGTCAGCGAGAGCGAGAGAGAAATTTGAGCGAGAAAGAGAGAGAGAGAGAGAGAGAGAGAGAGAAACAGCAGAAACGGGAGTAGTTAAGAGACCGCCTGTATGACATCAGCTGACTCAAGTTCTTGCCGCTCGTTGCGGTATCGTCGACCCAAAAACGAGACCACGAAAAACCTCTTGTCGAGGCTTTAACAGCTATCCGTTAACGAAACGATGGGGCGATGCGACGGGAACAACGATTTTCTTAAATCCTGGGTGTATTAATCGATACAAATGTTGTTTGGGTTTGTTTGGGTTTATACCGTTTCGGCCGATGCCGCGAAAACTACGATTTTTTAGATCGCGGGTATCAATCGATATAATTGTTGTGTTTGACAAAGTTAACGAAATTTTTGAAAATAAGCAAACCCAAACGAAAAAATAGGGTATGAACGATCTCAGCTTTGTTTGGGTTTGCATCGGGTAAAGCAAACTCTGCAAGGGAATACTGTAGAAATACAAACCCAAACGAAAAAATAGTGAATGAACGGTCGTAGCTTTGTTTGGGTTTGTTTGGGTTTATACCGTTCCAGCTGATGCCGCGAAAACTACAATTTTTTTAGATCGATAATTGTTGTGTTTGACAGAGTTAACAAAATTTTTGAAAATAAACAAACCCAAACGGAAAAATAGGGAATGAACGATCGCAGCTTTGTTTGGGTTTGTTTGGGTTTGCACCGGGAAAGGGAAACTCTGCAAAAGAATGCTGTAGGAATACAAACCCAAACAAAAATAAAATCGGGAATGAACGGTCGTAGCTTTGTTTGGGTTTGTTTGGGTTTGCGCCAGGAAAGGCAAACTCTGCAAAAGAATACTGTAGGAATACTCACGTACCGCGTTAACTCGTTACGTTTTTTTTTTTACGAAAAAATGTTTGGTTACGAAAAAGTATCAATGACGAATAATCAAGCTACGATCGATAAGTATGATAGGGCGATCAAACTTCAAATCTGACACTCCTCTTCGTACGAAAAGAGAACGTCGAATGATGATACCCCCTCTCCTGGCAAGCATAAAGTATCATTGGTCTCGCAGCGTTATCGGAGAGATAATAGCGTGTGTACTCGCCGGAACACACGCGTTTCCCGCACAAGTGACGTAACATCGTCGTGCGCGTGCGTAATGAATTTATGGTGTGCTCGTGCCTAGACTATTTTCTTTCGTGCCTTTTGCACGACCGCGACTTTCGGCCTTCGTTCTCCTTACAAAGATCGCTAATCAAGTAAAATCTGTTTTTCATCGAATCGTCTCTTCGACTTCGAGTTTCTCGCGCGATTCTCCAAAATTCATCGAAAAATGGAATTTCGCAAAGATTTTTTTTTTTTACATTACTAAAAATCGTGATTCTCTGCGAGTGTTTGTTTAGTTCTATCGTACGTTAAACTTTTTGAAAAATTTGTTTCGGTTTGTTTGGATTTATCGTATGTTAAACTTTTTCACAAATTTTGTTTGGGTTTGTTTGGGTTTATCGTACGTTAAACATATTTACAAATTTTGTTTGGATTTGTTTGGGTTTATCGTACGTTAATATTTTTCACAAATTTTGTTCGGGTTTGTTTGGGTTTATCGTACGTTAATCTTTTTCACAAATTTCGTTTGGGTTTATCGTAGGTTAATTTTTTTCACAAATTTTGTTTGGGTTTGTTTGGGTATATCGTACGTTAAACTTTTTCACAAATTTTGTTTGGGTTTGTTTGAATTTATCGTACGTAAAACTTTTTCACAAATTTGGTTTGGGTTCGTTTGGACTTATCGTACGTTAAACTTTTTCACAAATTTGGTTTGGGTTCGTTTGGACTTATCGTACGTTAAACTTTTTCACAAATTTTGTTTGGGTTCGTTTGGATTTATCGTACGTTAAACTTTTTCACAAATTTTGTTTGGGTTTGTTTGGGTTTATCGTACGTAAAACTTTTTTACAAATTTTGTTTGGGTTTTGCAGCAATCGGATCACCATCGGTGGCGTTTTGTCACTTAGATAAAAATAACAGCTCGCGATCATGAAACATTCATTCGCCATTAAAAATTAATCGAAACAAAATGAAGACCGTTCGGAGAAGTTTATTTATCGAAATAACAACGGATCAATATTCCCACCTGAATAACGATAAAATTCGTTTGGGTTTGTTTGGGTTATACGCGTGCATACGTATGTTAATCGGTTCGAACGGGTGGAATTTTCAAACACATCAGTCGGAACGGTTTGGAAATGTTCGCATGCGTGTTTGCTGTTACGTATACGCGTGCGAAGAACCGTGGCCGAGGGTATACGAAAATAGAAACTGGAAGCTAGACCGCACACGCTTCTCCTCTGCGACTCCGGCTATCGCGTAATCCTGTCCCTGCTCAATTTTTCTCTCTCTCTCTCTCTCTCTCTCTCCCTCTCTCTCTCCAGCCCGTTGTAGATCCGTCTGTTGGGCGTTGCGCCACCGAGAAGCCCTTTAGCGAGAAAACGTCTCGGAGGAGAGGCCCCGCGCGGCACTTTTCGAGCTCTCGATATGGAGTGTTACGATCCGATCCGCGGAGAGCCAGGTCGGGCCTTAAAAGGAACGAGAAACGCATGGTGATACTGATCCGCGCTAGAACAGGGTCAACACCAGTTTCTCGTCGTACGTAACAATCTTAGTACTTTTTTGCGTGAATATTACTTATGCGACAGCGGACAATCGAGCGTGAGTTTGTTTGGACTTATGTTTGTTTGGTTTTATGTTTGTTTGGGTTTATGTTTGTTCGGGTTTATGTTTGTTTGGGTTTATGTTTGTTCGGGTTTATGTTTGTTTAGTTTTATGTTTGTTTGGCTTTATGTTTGTTCGGGTTTATGTTGGTTTGGGTTTATGTTTGTTTGGTTTTATGTTTGTTCGGGTTTATATTTGTTTGGGTTTATGTTTTCTTGGTCTTATGTTTGTTTGGGTTTATGTTTGCTTGGTCGTATGATTGTTCGAGTTTGTTTGTTTGTTTGGGTCTATCTTTCTTTGGGTTTATGTTTGTTCGAGTTTGTTTGTTTGGGTCTATGTTTGTTCGATTTTGTTTGTTTGGGTTTGTTTCGAGTGATTTTTGTTTGGTTTTATATTTGTGTGGGTTTATGCTTGTTTGTTTGGGTTTACGTTTGTTTGGGTTTGTTTCGATTTATGTTTGTTTGGGGTTGATTGGTTTTATATTTGTGTGAGTTTATGTTTGTTTGTTTGGGTTTGTTTTGATTTATGTTTGTTTGAGTTCGTTCGGTTTTATATTTGTGTGGGTTTACGTTTGTTTGGGTTCGTTTGGTTTTATATTTGTGTGGGTTTACGTTTGTATGTTTGGGTTTACGTTTGTTTGTTTGGGTTTATGTTTGTTTGGGTTTGTATGTTTGGGTTTACGTTTGTTTGTTTGGGTTTATGTTTGTTTGTTTGGGTTTGTGTGTTTCGGTTTGTTTGGGTTTGTTTGGGTTTGACAAGTACTCGCAAACTTAACGACGAAAATAATTGGAAACGTTTATACTCGGATGTACCGAAGAGCGGGTACGAAAATACGACGAAATCGCTCGAGGCAACTCGAATTAAATAGAGCGTCGCGACGTATGGTGCATGAATCACAGATTCAAGGTAAATCTATAATTACCATTGAAATCTTGGTGAAAATGACGTACGAGTCTCCATTGTTGGAATATTACAAGAAAAATTCAAATTCGAACACGTTTTGTCGAACGTTTTCGAACTCGCGTGGACGCATGCATCAATAAGTGATCGTATGATTATAAAGGCGAATATTACAGTCATGCGCGTCAGAACGAAAAAAAAAAAAACAGATCCTGTATAAGCGCGATATTCCCGATAATTGTTATTAATCCCATAATTTGCTAAATTAGCAAGCCTCGTTCATTATGCGAGATTATATTCGATTAAGGGGAAGAGGAGTGTCGCGGTAAGCAGTCGACGAGAATTATCGAATGAAAACGACCGATGGCAATTTTCAATACTTAAATCGTCAATATACATAAATACGCGTTCCAAGTAGCCTCAGCTGTGTAGTGAACAAAAAAAAACAATTACGCTTACAACGTTCGTCACTAGGAAATAATTATTAAAAAAAAACATCAATAAAGAAAGTAATTATTTAAAAAATTATTATTATTCAAAAAAATTATTATTCAAAAAAAATCATTAAGAAAATAATAATTTAGAAAAATCATTTAAAAAAATAGTCATTTTTTAAAAACATTAACAAAATAATTATAAAAAAAGTAATCATTTTTTAAAAACATAAAAAAATTAATTATAAAAAAATAATCATTTTTTAAAAACATAAAAAAGATAATTATAAAAAAATAATCATTTTTTAAAAACATTAAAAAAATAATCATTTTTAAAAATAATCATTCTGATCATCCATATTTGATGCTACGAATATTTCTTCTTCCACATTCTAAAAATGACTACGATTAAAAAATTCAATCAACCATGGCCGTGCGGATAGATAAAAAACGGGAAATTCCGAAAATTTCGTAAAAGCGGATATTTAGGCTGGCAAGAAGCGACGATACACCGGTGGGTTAAGGGTGTGAGATCACCATCGATGGCGTAATCGGTAGAGCAGAGATTGCGAAACGGACCAACGAGAAGAACCTGTAAGAGGGCCGAAGATCGTATGGAACTTGTTCAACGAGTGTGCGGACAATTTTTTTCCAACTTATTTCCATCCACTGGCAGTGGGGGCTGTCAGTTGCAACGTTTTACACGCAAACGCATAATGGACGCTTGAGCGCATACGTACATGATTGGATGCCTACTGAGGCCGGGTAGTCACTCATGCGGACTGGTAAATTGTTGTAATCGGATATATCAGCGGCATCGATCGCGTTAATTGGTCGTCCGAGCACAATCCACACACGACGATAAAACGCAACAATTTTTGTTCAGTCGGATTCGCGTGTGCGTGAATTTCAGAGTAGAGACGCGCGTCACGGAAAAATAAAACTCGTTGTCGTACTCAGATGTCGACAAGTAAACTCGACGATCCCAATTATTGATTTGTGCGTCGATCAACGAAAATATTTCTTGGTTTTTTTTTTTGGGTTCAAATTTGTTTCTAACGAGGAATTTTGTGCACGTAATATCTTTAAGTGTTTGGGTTTGTTTCGGTTTAATATTGTTTTCAATGAGGAAGTTCATGCACGAGTACCTTAAAGTGTTTGGGTTTGTTTGGGTTCAATTTTGTCTCTAACGAGGCAGTTTGTTTGTTTGGGTTCAATTTTGTTTCTATCGAGGATGTTTGGGTTCTATTTTGTTTCTAACGGGAAAATTCATGCACGTGCTATCTTGAAATGCTCGGGTTTGTTTGGGTTAAATTTCGATTCCAACGCAGCAGTTAGTTTGGGTTAAATTTTGTTTCTAACGAAGCAGTTTGTTTGTATGGGTTCAATTTTGTTTGTAACAAAGAAGTTTGTTTGTTTGGGTTCGATTTTGTTTCTATCGAGAAAGTTTGTTTGGGTTCAATTTAGTTTCTAACGAAGCAGTTTGTTTGGGTTTATTTGGGTTTAATTTTGTTTCCAATGAAGCAGTTTGTTTGGGTTTATTTGGGTTCAATTTCGTTTCTAACGAGGAAGTTTGTTTGGGTTCAATTTTGTTTAACGGGGAAGTTCATGCACGTGCTATCTTGAAATGTTTAGGTTTGTTTGGGTTGGATTTCGATTCCAACGAAGCAGTTTGTTTGGGTTTGTTCGGGTTCAATTTTGTTTCTAACGGGGAAATTCATGCAAGTGCTATCTTGAGTTTCTTCGTGTTAGATTTCGATTCCAACGAAGCAGTTTGTTTGGGTTCAATTTTGTCCCCAACAAAGCAGTTTGTTTGGGTTTGTTCGGGTTCAATTTTGTTTCTAACGAGGAAATTCATGCACGTACTATACCTCAAAGTATTTAAGTTCGTTTGGGTTTATAGGTTGATTAAAAATATACACGTTTACCTCGTTACATAAATATACCAAAAAAAAACTAGTAATAAAATACAAAGTTACAGATTCGATATTTCGCCACGATATAAATTTAAGTATGTGGCAACGTTCGCGTCGTATATCCAAAGTCGAGAAGTGTCTCGGTAAACTGGACTAGAATTCATACAGCTCCGGTCATGCGCTCTCTCGTAACGTCAAAAACAGCAACATCGAGGCAACGAAATTTCTGGGACGTTCCGGATGACAAATGCATTAAACACGATTCGTGTACGGGTTGGCGCGTGTATTTTCCACGTTTGTGCGAGAGTGGAAAGACGTATTCAATGGTGCGGGGGTGTCTCGGAGAGAAGTTTCGTTCGCGATATGTCGACCGTTAGATAATCGTGGTCTAATGTTGTTTCGCTGGCTCCTTTTACCTCGCGTCATCTTTTTGGATCGCGGACTCGTTCCAATCTCTCTTACGTTTACGGTCCAGGGGATAGCTTCGACCTGTCCTAAATGTTCTCGTTTCGCGTTTATCTCGCCAAATACATTTTCCAACGTCGCGATGTATTTTTCACTCCCGTTTTTCTCGTACGCGTGTGAAGAATTTTCTCGGCGTGTCGGAGAGGTTAGAATTTCTGGTAAACACGGCTTATAAATATGACGGATTAATGTACGTCGTATCGGTAACACGTAAATAAATAAAGCAAGAAACAAGTGCGTCTCTTTCTGGCAAGAGCCTCGTTCAGCTGTGTCCAACCGAGAAAAACCGTAGAGAATTTCTGTCGTTGCCTGAATCGAGAAAGGCGAAGAAAACGGTGAGAGAGCGTTGAAGAGGCCCGGGGGGGGGGGGCGGTGAAGCTGAGTTTTCCTATATTTAAGATGCGGGAGTCTCGAGAGTCATCGTTATTCTTTCTTCCCTCCCTGTACCCGACCCGCCCCCCCTTTCAACCCCCCGCGTCGCGTCTTTTCCGGGACAATCGCGACGGTTTTTTTCTGTTT
>JAPYZI010006686.1:0-16913 GCA_030523105.1 Ophioninae sp. A BG-2022a
GGGGGGGGGGGGGGGGGGGGGGGGGGGGGGGGGGGGGGGGGAGCACTCAAAGCATCAGGAATTCGGGAATCGAGTATAGGGACTCGTTGAACCAAGTTGGAAATAAAAACTCGTGCAACGCTGCTCGAGATCCCGAAAGAAACCGAACCGGTTCTGCTTTTCTTCTTTTCTTTTCAGCCCGATGTATTTTTTTTTTTTTTTGGGTTTCTTCCCTCCGCGTATTTATTTATTTTGTTTTTGTTTGTTTTTTTTTTTCGTTTCTCGGGCTTCCTCGTGATCCGATCTTTCGGAAAAAACGGGGATAGGAAAAATCTTCAGCGATCGATCCCAGTTTTTACGGAGGATTTTATTGCGACGCACGACCGGTCAAGGCTGCGGCGGATACATGATACGACGATTACAGAGACGGGAGAACGCGCCTTTATGTATATATTTGTATACACGTGATCTCCGGATGGATGGACGGACCGAGCGAATCCAACGAACGGAGACGATCAACTGACGGATTCGTCGTTGCGTCGATTCATAAACGCATTTTATTACGGCCCCCAATCACATCGCTGCGCGCTCAAACGATTTAACTCGGGGGACCTCACGCTCTCTCTTTATCACTCTCTCTTTCTCTCTTTCTCTTTTACTCCCACCCTTTCTCTCCTCTCTCTCTCTCTCTCTCTCTCTCTCTTTCTTCTCTCTTTTGTTCTTTTTATTTGATGAATTTTTACGTTCGCTGCAAATAATCCAGTTGCTTGCAGGAATCGGATCACCCATCGATATCACGAGTACTTTGCGATAAGCTTCGATGAAACGATTAATCATCGACTCGTCCTGGAGTTTCTTCGGTCGAGAGGGTATATTACCGTGGACATTTGAAAAAAAAAGAAAAAAATAGGTGTTCCCTCGAGGTAAATCGAAGGGGATGATTCAACGTATGGGGTAATCACTGATTCAAGGTTAACTCACGATTGCAACGGTAACAACTCTTGAAACTTCGAAACAATTGTTTTTTTTAATTTTCAATATTTTATTATATTTTTTATATTATATTTTATTGGGATTTTTATTCGATTTTAGTTATATTTGATTGTATTATGTTTATTGATATTTTAATTATATATTATTATATTATATTTATTTACATGTACGAAAATGGTGTATCCGATTTTTCAATAAATGGTGACCGTATTCACTCGATATTAAAAAAAAAAAAAAAAACGTATCGTCATTATTGTACGTAGAAAAAAAAACCGTAACGTAACGATTTCTTGAATGGTGACAGAATTCGGACTCGACGATTGTCCACTTGAATTTCGTGTCTTTTACTTCCGATCTTGAAAGATTCACTCGTTGATCGACGATACCACGGAACAACAAAAATCGTAGGTTAATTTTGAACGATCAAAGATCGACTTTACGACCATCTTTTTATTTTTCAATTCCAATCTCATTCCGTTTTTTTCCTTCATTTGGTATTTTCTTAAAACTTCGATAACTTCAACGAACGAAAGCGTCGTTTTCAAATTTCTCGAATCACTTGACCATGAAACTAAAAAAAAAACTAAAAAAAAAAGCTCGATGACTTTCAACGGAATTTGATCATTTTGATCGCGATGATTCGCTTCGATGATTCGCTTCGATGACGCGATTGGTCGCAGTCGTTGAATCGATAAGTCGCAAAGTCAAAAATTTTAGACGCCGTTGTTTCGTAACCCGGCGAACTCGGGAGGACACCGCGATAGGCGACGAGAACACTACTCCGGCTTCGTGGTCGAATGTCGTTACGTTACTGCTACCGAAGAGGCGAACCGTTTCCAGGACGATTCGAACATTAGCCCCGTGCGAGTATTCTCTCTCTTTCTCTCTTTCTCAGCTCTCCGTCTCGCGATTAGGTTTGCCTCGATAACGAGACGCAGAAATTATCGTTGCTCCGTTAACGCCGTTCGAGCTTGAGAACGATTTGAAGAAAAAAAAATTGAACTGCCGGCGCGAGAGGAAACGACCAGCCAACAACGCTAAAACGTTCCGGCTCTTTGATCCTTCGAGGAGTCTCTTCTTCTCTTCCAACTTCTTCCCCTCGCTTCCGCCTTCAACGTATTCAGAAATTGAATAAAAATTCAATAATTCCTTTGCCAGGTATTGAATCTCGTATCAATTGACTTTGAGTTTCATCGGATTCCAGAATTGCTCGTTTCTGAATTTTTCTTAGTCCGTTGGCCCAAAACTTTTGAAACAATTGAATTTTTATTATTTTTTTTATTTTTTTTTATCGACGGTATCATCATCCGTGGTATCGTTTGATGATTGATCGTAACGTCATTATATTCACCAATTTTTTAGCCATTTTTTAGCCATTTTTCAGCCATTTTTCAGCCATTTTTCTTCATCGTAAAAAAAAACAAAACCAAAATCCTCCGTTCGAACTCTCCGGACTATCGATCCTAATCTGTCAGTTCACCGATCGTGTAAACAAGCGTTTTGTAGGCCCGCGAGTGACCGTAAACAAAAAACATCGTAACGCAGTTTCGACGAGCAGAGCAGACGCTGCGTCGAGTCGCACGTGACTTCCTTCGACGAGAGAATATCGAATTAACCATACGAGAACGGCTGAGGAAAAAAGAAAAAATGACCGCGACGATGGAAACGTCACCGTAAGGAAAACGTACAAGTTAACAAACAAACAAATAAATTTAAAAAACCCCCCAAAAAAAATATTGAAAAAATATTGAAACCAAAAAGATAAATAGATAAATAAACCCAAAAAGATTTTTAAAAAATACAAAGAAATTTGTTAAGCCCAAAATTAAAGAAAATAACACGAAAAAAAAATTCAAAAAGCACGAACAAAATCCAAGAAAAAGTGGAATAGATCCCGACAAAATGGAAAAAAAAAAAATTTTAAAACCCAAAAAGTAAAAAATTATAAATAAAATTTAAAAAACCCAAAAATGCATATCATTGATGGATTTCTTTCGACGGGATTGCAACGCCTGCCAGGTTTTTTCTCGTTTCTATCGCGTCGAGAATTTCCCGATCGCGTAATTTGAAAATCCGTTGATCCGCGAGCGTCGTTGCGTACTTGACTATGTACGTCCGAATAAATACACGGAGAGATCACGAGCGTATCTCCCGTGATGCGTGACTTTGAGGTACGGCCCATATTTATTTCACCGAGGCTAAGATCGAGCGACTCTCCACGACGTCTCGTCTCCGTTTTCTCTCTCTTTATTTTTATTATTTCGTTACGGTGTTACTCCGCGTCTTCGTATTTCGTCGCCGCAATATCCACGGACCTTTATGGATCTGTATTAATAGGTCGTTCGCATCGAAGGTCTCGCGTGTCGCCGCTAAACTCGTAAAGCTTTATTTCCGAGTCGAAAACAAAAATAACGTTCGCGCGGTTATCGAGGCGCGGAGGGTGAGAGGGGATAATTGAAAATATGAATTACGGGAATTATTATCACGTGTTTAAATCCGAAAAATTCAACAAGCAGAAATGTTCAAGCCATATAAAAAATTATAACAAATTATGATTATTTTTATCTTTAAAACAATGTTAATAATAATAATAATAATAATAATAGTAATAATAATAATAATAATATAATTTTCATTAAGATTTGACAATTTGAACATTTTAAAATGTAATAATGAAATTTAAATAAGTAATATAATAATTAAAATATTATATAATATTTACTTATTATAAAAATATAATACAAAAGAAAAGAAATGAGGTATGGACGAATATTTGATAATAGAAATGAGGAAATAATAGAAATGAGGAAATAACAAATACAAGAAAAAACTGTTCGTAGTATTCCTATTATGCGAAATAACCCGGCGTGACACGCGGTCCCATGTTTGAGGGCATCGATTAGATAAGACAGGCTCGAAGGACTTTTCTCCCTATTCACGTTGAACGAAGGAGAGTCACAGTAATTATCTTGTTACGATCTTCCACTGCAAGGTTTAACGTGCATACGTTTGTACGAGGTTTGTTCAAGAAATAAGGTGACTCGACATTTCACGGGCTACGTACGTTTGATCGTCGATTTGTTTGGTTTGTTGTGTTGGTACACATGTTCCTGATACAGACTGTCAGTCATTTTGCGTGTTTAGTTTGTTTTTGATGAGTATAAACGTTATACGGATTTGTTTGGGTTTGTTTGGGTTTGTTTGGGTTTGTTTGGCCCGCGAAAGGAGGCCGTAACAAATTATTATATCTGAGGGGCATTATTTAGTAGAGGACTAAACAGATATTGATGAATAAACAAATACTTTTCGAGAAAAATAAAAAGTCACCTTATTTATTGAACAAACCTCAAACGTTCGAAAAATATTTCAATTATTTTTACTTATACTTCAAACCTACTCTTCGTTTTTCCAAATAACGCTGATTTCCGTGTACATCACGGCAATCCTTGTAAAATTCAAAAACCTTGTAAAATTTGCATCGCGAATCCACATTTGAAATTCTGAAAAAAAAATTTATTTTTGACTGTAAAAAGAAGCGGTTTAAAAAATCATCTCTATATATGGACACTTGAATATTCAGCATCCGGACTTCCGGGTGATTTGGTCAATCATCCGAGTAAAGCCAAAAAAAAAAAAAAAAAACAATACGAAACGACCGTCGAACATTTTTGTGCACTGCCGTTGAAATTTACTGGATTGGAAGTGATCCTTCCGGTCTCGGTCACAAATTCGATGAAAGGCATTTTATATTTGGTTCATTTGGGGTTTAGGGGTCCAATACACAACAATATACGAGCTCGGTCTATTGAGCATTAAATTTAAGCGGTAACATCCTGCCACGGAATCATCGCTGTTCCTGTACGTCTACATTGCACACTGTTATACATTTGCGTTTTATAAACGCCTAATTTTGCCAAATATTACCGAATAAATGAGATTTAAAAAAACAATAAGAAAATGGATATATCGCAACGAAGAAATGGTATTTCGTTGATTTGTAACGCGTAATAATAATAATAAATCATCTTTTTTTTCATCGTTTACATAATTTTTATTTATTGCAAATTTATAAAATTCACAAAAATAACAATTAAAGTAAGAACATTCCAATAATTATTCAGTACAGATTATTATCGCAGTAATTATAATTATTGCAGGCAAAAATGCAAAATCCAAATTTACCATTGGAATTAAAAACCTCAATTGTACAGCTGATAATATCGAAAAAAAAACTATAATTATGTACTACTTATGTATAGTTCGAAAATGCATTCAATTTTTCTTATACCTTATTATTTCTATACTGGTCTTGAAAATTCGAAAAGTAGAATAATCATGGTCACTTAAAAGGTGACACATTATGATTAGTTTCAACGTCAATTCAATAATGCCAATAATAATAATAATTATTAGGTATCCAATAACAACAAAATAAATCCATAAATAATAATACACATAATAATAGTACAAATATAATAATAATTATTATTAACATTTATTAAATTTTAATTTAAATAATAAAAATAAATAAAAAAATGTAATTACATTGTTATAATAATTATAGTTAAAATCATTATTACTATCTTTATACTTATTTTATTACGTGATAATATAACAGTCAAATTCAAATTTATAATCGAATAAAAATGATTGAATAAATATAATAAACAAGAAATCATAAATTATTTGAAAATTAATAAACGGCGATAAAAATAACAAGAATAAAGTAAGCTCAAGCGTATTTTTATAAATACAATCTGAACGAGTAAAAGTCATAAATTAGTATTTCTTAGTTGAAAGCTCCGACGAGTTCGAAAATATTTAACGGGAGATAAAAAAAGGCTTTTCATAGCAGTTTTTGCTTTAGCCTTCTTTCGCGAGTTCTATTCATTCTTAACCTGCGGCATAGAACGTTGAACGAGCGGTGCACGAAGACGAGGTGAAAAAGTAAAGGATGCCAGAATCAATACGCTGCGTGTATGTTCCAACGGAGAGCGTATACGTTTCTTCAACATTCGCTGTATGGGTTGGAACGTCGGTTGCAGCTACACAGTTATACGGTAATATGCAAAGCACATGTAGAGCAGAGAACGCACGTGTGACGAGGAGACTCGCTCGCTCGAGTATGCGCCGCTGCAGTTTTCTCTATCCTCCCAGGGAGAACTCAAGTGCCAGCGAATTAAGAGTTAACCCCGTTTGTTTCTCGTGGGAATATCGCGCACGGATTTCTTTTTTCTGGGTTAACTTTTTCGCTCGGAGAGATCCGGTGTATTGGGAAAACAAATCGCTCGTTTTTTGTTTTTGGCTCTGATTATTTTTAATCGGTTCGCACGTGGAATTTTTTTTTTGTTTTTTTTTTTTCGGTTTATTTTTACGTACCTAATTTTAATATTATTATTGATAGTGGAAAATTAACATTACTAATACGGAAACCATTTTCGGTGTTTGCAGTTTTCGTTTATTTTTTGATATACGAAATATAAGGGACATGTACTTTTTTTTTTGTCGGCGGGAAAACGATTTTAAGGAGTGATACTCGTCCTCGAAGTTTTTGAGTTTTTGACTTTTCACTTCTAGTTTTTACGAATTTTTTATTTTGATTTTTGACGAATTTTTCACCCTCGAAGTTTTCGAGTTTTTGACTATTCACTTCTAGTTTTTACGAATTTTTTATTTCGATTTTTGACGAATTTTTCACCCTCGAAGTTTTCGAGTTTTTGACTTTTCACGTCTAGTTTTTACGAATTTTTTATTTCGATTTTTGACGAATTTCTGACCCTCGACGTTTTCGAGTTTTTGACTGTTCACTTCTAATTTTTACGAATTTTTTATTTCGATTTTTGACGAATTTTCGACCCTCGACGTTTTCAAGTTTTTGACTTTTCACTTCGAGTTGTGACAATTTTTTTACTTCGATTTCTGACGAATTTTTGACCAATTCTAAAATATCAGAATAAAAGAATGAAAATTTCGTAAATAAAAAATATAATATTTCGTTGCAAACCTGAACGTCACCGAGACGAGAATAACTCGCGAAAAATGCGAGAGGAACTTTTTTCATGCCTCTAATTCGATACATAGAAAGAGCTGCGAAAAATGTCCTTTCTCGGTGTGACAATGCATTTTTTTTTTAGTCCAGTTGCTCGCTCACTGTGCAGCCTTGAACTTAATTCTTTCCGAGCTGTTGCCGGTGAATCTGCACTGTAGAATTGCGTAATGAACCGAGCGTCCGTTCAGTTACGTCCGCGGGATAATTCCGATCGGTCGAAAAGTTGGAATTTTTTTTTTGTCGCCTCGTTACGGCTGTTCGTAACAATCGTTACGATCTATTTACCGGGAGCATTCGAACAGCGCGTCCCGTTCGATTCTTTCGTACTTCTAATTGGATTTCATACTTCTAATTGTAAGCTCGCCTCGTTGAAACGCAAAACTTTCTTCGACGTCGATCAAAGTTTTTAACGAAAATCGGCAATGTTTAAAAATAAAACGCAGGTATAATTATAAATAAAATTCGAAAAACGATTGAAGTTTCGAACGTAACGAAAATACTTTTCTTTTTTCGTATTTTCTACAAATTAGTGAACAGTGTTTTTTTTTTTACTAATTTATTTATTCGTTACGCGAAAATTGTTCGATAATTTTTGTAGATAATTCTTGTAATATTCTCGAAAATCCAAGTCTGATAAAAAATATTCCGTGGAAAATAAAAAGTGAAAGAGAAAAAAAAATATAAAATAACAAAAAATATGATCGCAGCGCAACAATGCAAGTTTCAAGACCACATTGACTTATATGGGCAGAATGCCAGTAGAGCGTGATCAGCGGCGATTTTGTTCGCTCTGCAACAGCACGAGAGCTAAACACGCGTGTCCTAAATAGTTGGCGGGCTGAACGTCCGTGGCGCCACTGGACGATCACGTTCGCTTTACCGATCGTCCGTATAATCTCCGATTCATCGTTTCGATTCCATCGAGAAATCCACTTTACGGGGCCAACGTACTACGAGTTTTGTCAAATGGACGAAAAAGTTCATTAATCGTAATAAAAATGTTAATGTCTCTTTCGTCATGCTCGATAATAGAATTTTATTCAGTTTATCGATCGAATACAACGAAATTGCAACATTAGGGTATTGGAAATCCTTGGGTTTGTTTGGGTTTGTTTGTTTCGGTGAAATTCGAAATTGAAGATCATTTCGAATTTCGTTTTGAGACGAACGAACAACTAAAAGTGTCATTGATGAAGAATAATCATTAGGAATCGAAGAATCATTTTTATGATTTTTTAATCGTTATTATTGACTTTTGATAATTAATGTTGATTTTTCATCATTAATAGAGATTCTTAATAATTAATATTTACTTTAAAACATTAATACTGACATTTAATAATTAATATTGATTTTTAATAATTAATATTGACCTTTAATCATTAATAGTGACTTGTAATCATTATATCAATTATTGATAACATTAGATAAAAGAAATCTTATCAATGCACAAACAAATAATCATTCAAACGATTTTTCAATAATATTCCTCTGCGTCTTATAAATTCATTTTTTCTAATAACACTGATTTTTCAGCTGTCAAAGCAATCCAATTTCTCGGGCAAATTCCGGTTACAGATATAACACGAGGAAAAAAAAACGACGCATTCCCGACGTAATTATACATGTCTACGGGACCGATCCATTGATATCCATTCTCCAAGGAAATTGTGACCTGCCTTCAGGATCCTGCGTGCGATTTGAGTGTGTTGCAACAATCGTCGATTGTGCCAGTTTCTCGACCAGCCAAATGTACGTGGGCGAAATGAAAGATCTAACCGATCTCGCCTTGGATATATTCAACTTTAGATTTTTCGTTCTCTCGTTCCTTCGTGGGTGTTCATTCAAAAACAGCAAGGCAAAGATGTATGGGGCTTTTATGAAAAACTTTTGTAGATTTACACTTTTTCTTGTTCACCTTAATATATACGTATACTTATTTTAGAATATTTACTTGAAATATCTCGGTAATTATACACTTCAATCACTTTTTCTGAAAATGGCGGCCAATTTTTTTTTTTGTCACGATTTATCGTTTTTTTCGTGGTGGAAATAATATTGGGGGAACATGAATGTTTTCCACCGAATTGTTTTTTTTTATCAAGCCAAAAAGGTCAAAAATTAAAGTATAAAAATGAGTGTACATTTTTTAACGAGTCACCGTACCGTCAATTTTTTTTTTTACCCGTCTCACGATACGCAGGACTTTATTCGTTATATTTAAAACATGTTTTTTTACTTCTACTAAAATATACGAGGATTGTTCAAAAAGTAAGGTGACTTTTTATTTTACGATGCAAAGATTTATTTATTCATCGATATCTACTCAGTTCCCTTCGAAGTAATCCACTTCAAATATAATACACTTGTCTCAGTGCTTTTTCCTGTTTTCGAAGCTCTTTTGTTACCACGTGCATTATCGTTTTCGATAGCAAAACAATCGCGAGGCACAACGAAACACGTATAATCTTTATATCTATGAAAAACAAACTAAACATGCGGGATGGCTGATAACGTCAATACATGTTAGGGACACGTGCATCAACATAAGAAACGAAAATATCGAAAATCGAATGTACATAAACCACGAAATTTGAAAAGTCATCGTATTTTTTAAATATACGAATATTTAAACAATAATATACAAAAATTCAGACTTGGATTTTCGAGAATATTAGAAGAACTATCTACAAAAATTATCGAACAATTTTCGCGTAACGAATAAATAAAGTAGTAAAAAAAAAAACACTGTTCACTAATTTGTAGAAAATACGAAAAAAGAAAAGTATTTTCGTTACGTTCGAAACTTCAATCGTTTTTTCGAATTTTATTTGTAATTATACCTGCGTTTTATTTTTAAACATTGCCGATTTTCGTTAAAAACTTTGATCGACGAAAAGAAAGGAATACGTTGATACGTCGAAGAAAGTTTTTACAATTAGAAGTATGAAATCCAATTAGAAGTACGAAAGAATCGAACGGGACGCGCTGTTCGAATTTTTAAATATACAAATGTTGAAACAATAATATGCAAAAATCATCCCTTGCTTCCGTCTGCTCAGGTGTACGTCAATAATACAGTCATTTTTACGTAACCCAGAGTGATTTGAGACGCGAGGTGCGCAAAGCGTCGCAGAGGCAACCGGAATTATTGGATTGAAACGCGTTGCTCTGTGGCGTTTACTATTGCATGTCCTACCTTGGTGGTCTGGACTCCGATCCGCGGGAATATGACTCGAACGTGCCCGTCGAAGCGAAATAAAACCAAGAAAAAAATATCCACGCATAACCGACGATTCCGAGGACTTTCGACTTCGAGGAGCATATCCGAACGATATCGAATGGGGTTGAAACTTCCATCAGTTGGAAAAATGGAAAATCATTTTTTCTATTTATCGAATTTTTTTTTTTTGCTGATTTTTTTCGTGGAAAATCTTTAATATTTATTGATTCTTTATTAAAAGCCATAGAAATTTATTTCATTTATATCAAGACTTATATAAGATTTGTAGAACAAAAAAGGAGAAATATTTTTTTTTCAAACACGAATATTCGTTGTTTTCCAATTATGAAAACTTCACGATCGTGACACCGAAGTTTCTACTGTTTGGCAACGAAATTGCTCAGATTTTTAAACACAAATTTTCAATCACTAAAATCTTACGAACTTTTTTCAAAATTTTCACAGACAGCTTGAAGATTTGGAACATTGTCAAATTTTGGATAATAAAGAAAACCCAGGAATTAATAAAATTATTATTTAGTATTTTTATTTTGCACTTTTTTAAATGTTCTTTTTCGTATTTTTATTTCGTGATATTTAATATTTAATGAACATATTTTTTTCCATTTGTATTATATATTTCCAAACGACCATTTGGGAAAGTCATCGGGGAATTTTTCTACGAGGAATATTTGTCAAAAGAAATTCGATAAATAGAAAAATGATTTATTCCTTGCCTCGTGTTTTGAGAGTCACTTTTGTACGATGATGGTTCGTATAGAGGGCTTGTAAAGGGCGTTTGAAGGACTTCGCTGATAAGCTACGTTGCACGGATGAAACGGTTTGAGAAATTCCGTTATTCTCACCTATGTATACGTGTATACCAAATTGAGAGTCGTTTGAAGACAATGTGCTCGGTACTCGAGTTGAATGGAATTACGAAAGAAAAAGAAAAAAAACTGAACAAGATTACATTTTTGCTGCATGGAACAGCCAAGACTAAACGCTTCCTACACGCCCTTCTCTCTCTCCCTCCTTCTCTCTCCCTCTTCGGAGGCTCCCTGAGAAATGCTGCATAAATCGAACCAGGAAGCTGAACAAACGAGACACGAGGGCGTTGCGAAAAATCTGCATGAACGTTTATATACACATATATATATCAGCTATCCATTTTTCGCGCATTATGTATGTTGTTTTTGCCCTGGTTATTAATCTAACCAATCCCAACGCCCGTACGAATAAAAGGCTGACATTTACTTTTTATTTTTTTATAAATGCGAATCTGATTAAAAACAATTGATACAAATTGAATAATTAATGGAAAAGAAAAGAAGAAAAACGCAAGTTTTGCAAAAACCATTAAAATTAACAAATTGAAAAAAAAGAAACATTAAAATTGTGAAAATAAAAAATCACTCGAACCGATGATACTTGGAAAAGAAATTTTCAATAAAACCCAAAATTTTCGAGCACGATACATCTGACATCGAAAGATCGTGACAGTTTCGCGATTTCGATCGTAAAATGAATCATCAACAGCTGCCGTAATTTCATACGTCACGGATTAAACGGAAAAAAATAAATCTAATTTGAATTTACTGATAAGACGATAAGACTGTTTTAATACGCGAGTGAACGCGTGAGATAGAGATAAGCATTGAGAAAACGAATGATAGAAGACTACCACGATGATGATGAGATCAGGAAAACGATCGCTTTGCTACAAGGTGAGAGAGGACTCTTTCGGTGTATGGGAATCCTTATAAGGAAACGTCGCCCACGTATTCAACTTCTCCTCGAAGATCGCACACGCGTGATGCTTTTCGACAAGGATTACGCGCTTTTTGTTTGTTTCCGTTCGTTCTCTTAATTGTTGCGATACTCGATATTTCATAAGATCTCCTTTTTCGCCATATTTTATTCCAGTTGAAAAATCATTTTTTTTCCCCCACTTTTAAAGATTTCGATGACTCATCGTTTCGTTTTTATTTTTATTTTCGTAATTATGCAGAAGTGGGGCCAATTTCGGAACGATTTTTTTTTGTTGTTTTTTTTTTGGTACGAACTTCTTTCGTTGTCCATCGTTAGTGAATTCGAGAATTTTTTGGAGGTGGAGAATTTTTTTAAATTTCCATGTCATGGGGTTTTTAACTTTGCGGGAATAACAAAAGAGGGAATTGTTTTTTGCAATTTTGTGCGCCTGTATTGGCGATGAAGAGTGGTGTTATTTATAAAATAAATCGATATTTCGGAATGTCACGTGGATGTAAAATCGCAAGTACCATTCACCCCTTTCTTATTAAATGAAAAACTAAATTTTTTTTATTAAAAAATGATAAAATTGAAACTGAAGTTACAATGATAATTAAAAATTAAAAATTAAATATAAATTAAATTAAAATTGAAAAATCTAACAATAATAATAAAATTAAAATTGAATTAATAATAACCACCCACCAAAACACACACGCATATTATTAGAAGCGACCAAAAATATGATTCTTCAATATTACATAGATTTTTCAAATTTGGCGATGACCCACTTCTGCATAAACGATTAATTTTTTTTTATTTTGTTGGATTATCTTTTCGATAAATCGTTGCAGCTTGATAATTTTAGATGCAGGCAGCGCATTTAGGACTCGAAGATTTCATCGTTCCTTTGCTATTCTTAGTGACGTTTCGCTCTGAGAGAGAAACGGAAAAGGAACGGTAAGAAGAATAACACAGAGAGAGAGAGAGAGAGAGAGAGAGAGCCCTAGATATTTGCGTGGTCGAAATAGAGTAAGGTCGGAAATAGATCCGAATTACCTCGAAGAGTCCCATAAATGTACTGTGTACGTTTGACGTACATACGAAAGACACGAACTTAAAAAAAAAAAAGTACGTTCGCCATATTGCCAATATCAATGAGGTTCAAGTCTGCTAATGTAACCTTTGCAATTCAAAGTTTCATCTCCGACCCCTCATTTTTTCAGCCAAAATCGTACAACGTAAATACGCTGTAAATCGCAAAATAAAAAAAAAATAAAATATTCGCCAGAGATTTGCAGCTCAAATTTAGTAAAGGAAAACTGAAAAATTGCAAAAACAAAAAGAATACAATCGTTTTAGTTCGTTCCAAGGATGCAATCTTCAAAATTCTAAGAAATTTCTTGAGCATGATGGATTCCGGACTTCAAGATTTTTATCGCGATAAAAATATTGATAAATTAAGCTCAAGGCAGGATAAAGCAGACAAAATGTACGAAAAAAAAAATTCGTTTTTTTTTTCGTACATTTTTCCAAAGTGTATAAAAGTAAATATATTCAAGAATATTTTCTGAAAATGATGTTTGTTCATCAAGCGTGCTTTAATTTTTATTGTTATCATTTCTCTGTTTTTTATTTTCTTTTCTCTTTATTTATTTATTTTTTTCAATTAACGAAAATTCCTTTACCATTATTCGACTAGTAAAAATCATGGCATAATATTTTACGATTCTCATTCGGAGATTTTTTTACAATAATCATTCGAAGATTATCGAACGAACGAGGTACATACAATTTTCGATAATAATTGAAATAATAATGTTTTTACGTTCCCCAGCGACTTAAACTACAGCTCCATTAATTTCGACCTAAATTTCTACTCGTATAAGAATTTCAACGGCTTTCTCGCGATCGTTGCATTTTATTATACTTTTTTCTTTATTTTTCAAAATATTTGTCCTCTCGTGTACCGAAACGAAAATAAAAAAAAATGTGTAGGTTACGTCCCCACGGTGAATTTCCGTAAAGTGTGGTCTAACACGAGCGTATCGATTGCGACTGCGCTCACCCGGAAAAAAAGCTCCGACAGAAGTAGCATCGTCTTTCATGAAGGACGCGAATAAACAATTCATAATCATGAAACACAATACAAAAAAAAAGAAACCAACAATAATAAGAAACATCACCGAGAAGCGAGTCCTAACCTAAGAAAACGATAATTTTCCCCCAACCCAAACAAACCCAAACAAATTAAATATGCAAAATGGCTGATAACGTCAACTTACGTTATTTGTTACATTGATACACGTTTATCAACGTAACAAACCAAAAAATCGAAATAAAAAAAATGGTATTTAAATGCCATTCGTCGTGAAATTTCAAAAGTCACCTTACTTTTTGAACAAACTTCGTAATTTCAAAAAACGCACAATTTCCTGCTGCAAATTTCATCACTCGAGATCCACCCACGACTTTTCTTCTCCAATCTCCCGTTTTCTTTTTTTTTTTTTTTGTTAAACGCACGTTCGTACCACAAAAAAAAAAAATACGTTACAGCGAAGCCGCTCCTATGCCCATAAACGCTTAACGATTCTCCTGCACGTGAACTTTTCCGCAATTAAGTGCGTGCGTGCTATTTGCAGAACGAACTTTGAAAAGCTGGGCGTTCTTAATTGACGTTTTCGCGGGTTACGAATCACTGATCGATCTATGGAGAACGGTGTTTGCTCATTTATTAATAATCACAATTCCAATCGACCGATAGCACGATCGAATACTAAATCTTTATCACGCGGTAGGAACGTCTGCAGCTCGAGAGTGCAGGGAAAGTTTTTCAATTTACGGTCTTGTTTTTTTTTTTTTGCATTTTCAGGTTATGTATGTCTGATGGGAATCCTTGGAAAATTACACTCAAGATTTATGTTGAAATTTGAATTTTACGAAAAAGCTGAACCATTAATCAAACACTAGTGATTGTTCGATCCATAAAAATTATTATTATTTTTTTCTAGTCCGAAAGAGTTTTTTTTTATTTATTGCAGCGAAGAAAAACGTTTTTTTTTGTTTCCATTATTTTCCCTGCATTCAATTTGTTTGAGTGCAGGGAAAGGTTTTCAAATACGGTCTTGTTTGTTTTTTTTTTTTTTGCATTTTCAGGTTATGTATATCTGATGGGAATCCTTGGAAAATTACACTCAAGATTTACGTTGAAATTTGAATTTTACGAAAAAGCTGAACCATTAATCAAACACTAGTGATTGTTCGATCCATAAAAATTATTTTTTTTTTTTCTAGTCCGAAAGAGTTTTTTTTTATTTATTGCAGCGAAGAAAAACGTTTTTTTTTGTTTCCATTACCGTTAGTAATTGCGTTGATATGATAATCAAGGGATAAAGAATATTTTACTAGTTTTACCACATAAATTATTTTCGTTCTTTATTTAGTTTTTTTTTTTAATATTCGATTATTTTTAAGGATTGCTTTAAAGGAAATTAAGATTAAAAAAAACATATTAGACTAGTTTATATCATATAAATTAATTTCGTTATTTTTTTAGTTACTTTTTGTTTGTTTTGATTACCTATAAGGATTGCCTTAAAGATCATGGGGAAAACGTATTTTACTAGTTTTTCTATACGAATTATTTCTATATGAAAAAATATTTCACTAGTTTTACCATATGAATGCCCAAACAAAAAATATTTCATGGGGAAAAAATATTTCATGGGGAGAAAATATTTTACTAGTTTTGCCATATGAATTATTTCCATATAAAAATATTTTACTAATTTTGCCATATGAATGCCCAAACAAAAAATATTTATTATTTCCATATAAAAATATTTTACTAATTTTGCCATATGAATGCCCAAACAAAAAATATTTCACGGGGAAAAAAAATTTCACCAGTTTTACGATACGAATTATTTTTTATCTTTCTTTTCAGGCTAAGATCCTTCATCGAATCAATTTTAGGATCATCATTGAAATATTCACTCGCGGGCAAAATTCGTTATTCAATTTATCGTTTCGTGCAAGTAAATGTCACTAAATTTCGAGGTAAATATTCGGAAGTCTAACTCGAGTTAGAATCGAGCCAGTTCGTTTGTTCGGGTTTGTTTGGGTTTGTTTGTTTGGGCTCAATTCTGACAGGAGTTACACTTCCGAATATTTACCAATTTCGAAAATAACGATGAAAAAGGGAGAAACTTATTGGAAATAAATAATATCGCGTTTACGTTTTTATCGTGACAGAAGAGTGACAATATATTTCTACGGAATATTTCCGAGCGATGGTGACGATTGAGCGCAGTATAAATATAGCAGTGATTACTACGTCGGACTTGCCGCCCCCACGCAAAATTTCAATTTGATCGCACACGCGGTCTACCACCCCCCTTTTTTCCTCATTTACGATCCATACGAGATTCCCACACGAACGCGATCAATCCCACCAATCTTTCCCTCTTTTTTCCTATCCGATTCGATCTCCGTCGTTTCGTTCGACAAAATGTCCATTAGCGATCCGTGGGGCGATGATTTGTTGGCTTTAATACCAGATTTGACGAGACATCATTCGGGTGAAATTTTTTAAACATGAATGAAATTGTTTTTAAACAATTTCAATTGTTTCGTCCAATGATGCGGACCCAAAAAAATGATTAATAAAAATACTTGATTATTGTTAGGCCGAGAATGACTCGCTATTGAATTCCAATGATGCAAACCCAAACAAACCCAAACAAATTATTTCATAAAAATACTTTCGCTTGATTATTGTTAGGTCGAAAATAATTCGCCATTGAATTCCAATGATGAAAACCCAAACAAACCCAAACAAATTATTTCATAAAAATACTTTCGCTTGATTATTGTTAGGCCGAGAATTATACGCCATTGAATTCCAATGATGCAAAC